>CM034151.1:585294603-585308899 GCA_019776745.2 Taxus chinensis | reverse complement strand
ACAATGATGTTCTCTGGCCCTATAGGCAACTCTGCCTGTTTTCTTAGAGGATCATTCTCTGCAGGTTCCTTCTTTACCTCTTTGAGTTTGTTCCTGTATACCTGGGTAGATGGGGAAGGAGTAGATTCTACAGGTCCCTGAGCTGTTGAGGCAGGAGGGGTTTTCACTGGTGTTCCAGACTCTGGAACTGATGCCTCTCTTATGGGTGTCGAATCATCCTTGGAGCTAGATTCTCCTGAGTGCCTCTTGAATTCTCGGATCTTCTTACTGAACCAGACCCTAGTCCTGATTAAGACTGGAGCAAGAATCTCAACCAGATCATCTCTCTCTTTCTTGTTCCAATCCAGGTCCTCCAGAGGGGTGTGCTTAACCACATTTTCATACTCATAAGAGTATAGATCAAAATTGTCATCCTGGAGACCTTCAGGAACTTGGTACAGACTGAGTTCTTGGATCAATTGCAGGGAGAACCTGCCACAATGCCTTCTTCTGGCTTCAAAATCATCTGCACAGTCAGCCCAGTAGTCTTCTGTATCTGCCCTATGATGATAGACTATCTTGATGTTCTGTTCAATGAACTTCTTCAAGTCAAAACAGGTTCTTGGCTTGAAGAAATGAACCGTGATAGGGACCAGGGCTCTTTCTATGTTCTGAGCATCTAGAGCTGTTTTGCATGTGTAGTTTCCCAGAGAGATGGGAAAGTGCAAGCCAGAAATTTTCTTGTCTCTGCAAGTTCTGTGCAACTTATCTAGTTGCCTGCATATTTCAATCAAAGCCATTTTATCATTATAGAACATGGGAAGCCGTAGAGGAGTGCTTTCATAGCCAGCAAGCCTGATATAGGAAAATTTCCTAAATTGAATGAAATAGGCTCCATACTGCGATATCAGGTTCATGACTTCATCTGAAAACCTTCTTGCAGTATCACCTTCGAGCAATCTGACCACGTACATGGTGAAAGCATCATTGACCCTTCTGAAATTCTGATTGCTGGTCTCCAAGGTGAACTGCGGGCAATAGGCATACACTGGATCATCTTTGTGTGCATCTATATAGGAGAAACCAAACCACTGCCTGGATGCTGCTAGGGTATACATCAGATATGAAGTCATATAGAACTTATTTGTTTACTGGACGTTGGATAGTTGCTCAGCCAAATTCATACTGATGATCTCTGCCCAGTTGATATTTTGTGTTCCCTCGCACACCATGCGGATGAGCGGGCACATCCAGAAATGAAACTCATTGGTGGAGGGCAAACCCATAACCCGAGCTAGCAGGATTATGAAGTCTGACAGTTCTTCGTTGAAATCTGCTCGGAAGAGGGTTTTGGTTAGGTGAGAAGCACCTTTCTTAGGGTTCTTCAACCAAGACTTCGCCACTCGCGCCTTGTATTTGTCACTGTCTTGGTCGAACATAGCCTGTGCTTAATCCCGGGAGACGACTATAGCATTGTCCATCTCTGGAATCTTCAGAGCAGCGCCAATGGCGGCAACGTCCAGCTTGGCAATGATTTCCCCATGTACATTTGTCAATTCGCTCGAATCAGGGTCAAAGTGAGCTCCACATGAAAGCACTGTATCAGCACACTGTACCGAGATTGGGAATCCTCCGGCAAAAGCTAAACCACTATCATTAATCATTTGTGCCATTGGTGTAGGGTTTGCATCTGTCATTCTTGCCCAAAAATCACCGAAGTCGAGATGACGAGCTTTGTTGTCCCCGATATTGCTAACGGCAAATTCAAGCGGAGAAATTTGCTCCTGTCCCTGGAACTTGATCTTCATGTTGATAGCCTCGGAGCTGCAACCTAGACTTCTGGAAGGAATTTGCAAATGGAGGGGGTTTTGCGCAGGTTTTCAAATGGCAAGGGTTCGAGCAAAAGATAGCATGGAAGCGATGCGAAAATGCAAAGGGGAATGCTCGTTATATAGCCGTTTGGAGAGAGAAATGACTTTAATGCGCATTGAATACACAACCACCAATTTGAAAAGCATCATACTTGGAGCGAGCGGGAAAAACTAAGTGTGAATGACACTAGGTATGCTTGGGACATGTGAGACATGAATGCACGAAACACGCGGGTCGGCCGGCTCGGGCGAAACAGGGAGAGGACACACAAATGCATTTGGGACAAATGGGATGAAAATGTGTGAAGTACGCGATTCGGGTGTTTCGGCCGAAATTGGAACAAAGGGCCCGTTTGGACTTGGGACATTCGGGACAAAAAGTTCCAGAGTACGCGACTTGACCGGCTCAGCCGAAATTGAGAAAGGTCGCACTTTTTAAAATGGGGCAGTTGGGACAAAATTGCGCGAAGGACGCGGTTCGGGCAAATCGGCCGAAAATGGGAAAGCTCGCACTTTTTAAAATGGGACATTTGGGACAGGAAAGTGTGAAGTACGCGGGAAGGATGATTCGGCCGAAATTGGAACAACATGCAAAATAAGTTTTGGGACACTTGGGACAAAACTCTTCGACGGGCCCAAAAATGGGACAGCTTCGGGGATTTCGGCCGATCGGGGAACAGAGTGCACTTTCGTACTTGGGACAGATGGGACAAAAAGTTCCGACAGGCCCGAAAATCACACAAAATGACCCAAAACGCAGATTTTTTCAATTTCACGACTTAGGCATTTCAGAGAAAAACACTTAAAACTCAAAATTTTGAAAATTTTACTCTTATCAGAGCGGGGAATTTTGAGTGGACAACACGATTTTGATCCTGGCAGATCCATTGAGAGAGGCCCCACCCTCCACAGACAGTGATGATGATGCTGGAGTGGATGATGGTTATGCGGCATGGTATGTGATAGAGCTACCACGACACCTTCTGGCATCTATAGATGTCGATGAGGAGGATATGGCTACAGTGCCGGAGAGACCGGAGGGAGAGCACGCCACCCTGATGCATACACACCAGGCGGCTCTTGAGGAGATCAGAGCTCTGACAAAGGAGAGGGATGCCTTGATTTTAGAGAGAGACACCACTCACCAAGAGTGAGATACAGTGATCTAGCAGAGGGATCACTACCATCGACATAGGGATATGGTGATACAGGTACCATGTCAGAGTCTGGGACATAGGGCATGACCATAGGAGGGGTACCACTAGCAGCACCAGCAACACCACTACGAGCACCTAGTACCATGATCCTGAGTACATATCAGTCTCTCCTCGCTAAGGTGAGATACTACGAGGATGTCCTAGCACAGCATGCCCCAGATGTGCCTCGTTATGGGGCGAGGAGGAGATCAGCGACAGCCACAACAAGTGGGGCATCAGAGGGAGGGAGCATCGGGAGAGACCGAGGTGGGCAGAGGCCTCCAGCAGCAGGTGCGTCTAGCTCGATAGGCGGCGGCCAGGAGAGATAGCCTGGTCCAGAGGAGGGTGGAGGAGATAGTGTCTTCCACCTATCAGATTTCACGATGTAGAGATTGATGTATTTTGTATCAATGTAGTGATGTAGCCTCAATTGGAAGGCATTTTATAGATGGCTTGATTGAGAGCCACCCATTTTTTGTTGTACAGACACTCATGTATATATATAGATTCATCATTTCCTTTGTCATATAATTGTTCTCATGCTTTTAATTTTGATATACATGGATAGATGTAGTGTAATTATGATGGATATAGACAGACCGATAGATGATGAATAGATGTGATGGGATAAACATAGATGTAGAGGATATAAATAGATGTGATTTGATGTGATTGATATATGGATTTAATTTGGATGAGAAAATAGATATAGATAAATGTAATGTTACTTGGATGGACAAGTGTTTAGATGATGTGATGGATAGGTGGGAGTTGATAGTTGGAATGGATTTGATATTTTTGAGATTTTAATTAAATTTTGATGAAAATAGATAGATAGACCCACATGTTTTTATAATAGAGGCGATGAGATGTGTTTTGGACAAAGTAGATCAGATGAAATTAGATAAATGATAGAGTTTGATTAAATTAACATGTTAAATGTTAATTTAACTAGATGAAATAATTGGAAATACTCTCTGTGAGAGCCAAGGACGTAATGAAAACGACCTTGATTAGAAATAAAGGAAATACACCCAGATAAGAATAAAAATGATAATTTGGGCTCCTAACCGACCATAAATAGAATCTGGATAGGAAACCAAAAGATCATGCATACAAGGCCCTATATGAGGTTAAAATAAACCTGACACTAACTAGCCGCAAACCAGATTTAGGAGGGAAACGGAAGGAGCAGTAACTAGGTATCTTGTCAAAATTTACAAGGGACAGAATACATGTTCATACTATGAAAAAAGGATTCTCCATATGATCGACAAAAGGTCTTATATCTCAGCTTCATGATTTCTGGTAGAAAAGAAAACTGATCAATGTGGGAAGTTTGCTAGATATGGAAAGACTGATCAATATGGGAAGTCTTTCAGTGATGCTAAAAAGTGCATAAACTGACTGAAAGGCTGATCAATGCAAGAAGCCTTGAGAATTCTTTTGAGAAACAGCGGTCCTTCAAGGGAGCGGTCTATATTTTGAATTTTAATGATAGCCATCCTTCGAGGGCATGGTCTATATCTTTTGATTCATTTGATAATGTATGGATAGCTGTCCTTTAAGGGATCAGTCTATCTTTTTTTTTTTTTTTTTTTTTGAAAATATTTTTGGAAGAAGCTGAGTTTAGACCTAGATAGATCAGATAGAGGGGAAGAAAATGTGTAAAGAGCATGCACTCATGCCCCAAGTAGATCCAATTAAGATAAGCACTTGGGACAAATGAAGCGGTGATTAAGGTATTCCTACCATGAGGAGAAACATATCTAGAAGAAAAATGCTATGAGTAGAGCCGCGATACTCATATTTAAGGTAAAAAAATACAATAGGCAGAGAACCACATATTTTCGAATCACCATGAAAGTATATGACTGGTTGTTAGATGGATGAAAGATCTGTCTTGCGACTAAATTTGTGTAAGATAGATTTTAACAGTAGAAGGGCCGTAAATGCAAGGCATTAAGAGGTTCCACTTTAGGTATACCATCCATGGAAGATAGACGATAAGCCCCAGACCCATATTTATGAGTGATAACGTACGGACCCATCCAGTTGGGAGAAAACTTACCACGCTGACTCCTTTCGAGTGTAGTGACATTTTGGTTTTCTTTAAGAACAATATCACCAATTTTGAAGTCACGATGCTGCAAGTACTTGTTATAAGCACGTTTGACACACTCAAGATAGACTTGATGATGTTCAAGAGCGTTGAGACGCCGCTCATCTAATAATTCAAGTTGTGCTAGACGATTTTGACAATAGCCCTCATCAAAGACAAATTCTCTGAGAGAAACACAGAGAGATGGGATTTAGACTTCCAAAGGAAGAACAGCCTCAGACCCATAGACGAGAGAGAAGGGAGTAGCACCAGTAGGAGTATGAATGCTAGTCCGATAATCCCGGAGAGCAAAAGGGATATGTAAATGCCAATCCCTACCAGCTCTACTAGTTATCTTTGAGAGGATATTACGCAAAGTTTTATTGGAAGCTTCGGCCTGGCCATTAGCTTGAGGATAGTATGGAGAAGAAAAGCTGAGTTTGATATTGAAAGCATCGCAGAGGTTCTACAAATCAACATTCTTGAAAGACTTACCGTTATCTGTGATGAGTTTGTGTGGAACAACAAAGCGACAAATGATGTGTTGATAGACAAAATCAACTATGGGTTTAGCTTTTGTTGAAGAAAGAGGGATAGCTTCCACCCACTTAGTAAAGTATTCAGTGGCAGTAATGATAGAATGATGACGCTATGAAGAACAGGGATTGATGAGACCAATGCGATTAAGACCCCATTGCGAAAAAGGCCACAAATCCACTGTAGGTTGTAAAGCTTGACTAGGGATATGTGTAAGATTGGAATATTGTTGACACTTGACACATTTCTTAGTGTATTCACAAAAATCTCGATTAAGAGAAGGCCAATAATATCCCAAACGTAAGATGCATTTAGCTACAGCCAAGCCACTAAAATGTCCACCACAGATACCATCATGGACCTCCTGGATAGCTTTAGATGATTCAAGGGTTTTGAGGCACCGAAGCAAAATACCATCAAAGCCGCGTTTGTAGAGGATCCCGCCTAGAATAGTATAGCGATTAGTGCGTAGGATAAAAGATCTTCTACCATTGGAACTTGGATCTGGAGGAAGCACTGAATGAGATAGATAATCAACGATCTGTTGATACCACTCATCCTGAGTATTGGTTGTGACAACATGGATTGAAGTTAGTTACCTAAGATGAGATGGTTGATCTAATTGTTGCATAGCCACATAAAGTCGCGAGTCCTCGGTAAAAGGTGGGATAAGCGAGGCTAACGAAGCCATTGTATCTGCGAATCGATTCGCAGTATGAGGAATAGCTTGGATAGTGAATTTATCGAAATATTAGAGTTGAACGAGAACGATATCACGATATTTTTGAAGGATATCATTCTTGCATTGATAGACACCCGTGACTTGATTAACGTTGAGTTCAGAATCACCAAATATGTCAATATGATGAGTGCCGAGATTAATGGCATTTTGAAGACCCAAGACAAGAGCTTCATATTCAGCCATATTATTGGTGCACTTAATGTTCAATTTGTGTGCGACTGGGATAGGCGTATCCCAAGGAGGAATCATCACGAAACCTGCACCTCCCCCTTGCTGGCATTTGGATCCATCAAAGAAGAGTTGTACTTTAAACGGAGACAAACCAAAATCAATTTGTTGGATATATTCATCGGGGAACTGAACAAGGGGGACTTGAGTGTCCGGAAGAGGAGCATCAGCTAATTGATCTGCAATGACCTGACCCTTGATAGACTTTTGCGGGATAAACTCGAGATCAAATTATGTCATAAGCATGAGCCAACGAGTGATACGATCATTGTGATAAGGCTTCGCATGTATTGTCTTTGAGTGGATTGACACTTGTGACAATGTAAGTTTTGTGATTAAGGAGGTAATGACAAAGCTTAGAAGTTGCGAAGAAGAGAGCACAACACAACTTTTCAGCTTCAGAATAACGTGTTTCATACTCATGGAGGGTTTGACTGATGTAATAGACAGCTTGTTCTTTACCACAAGCGTCCCGATGTGAGATCATGGCTCCCAGAGCATGGTCAGTCACAGAGATATAAAGATAGAAAGGCTCCCCCTCGCGTGGAGGTGTAAGCATAGGTGGAGAAAGAAGATAAGATTTGAGATCATCAAAGGCCTTTTAGCAATGCTCATCCCATTCAAAATGAACATTCTTACGGAGGAGATGATGAAAAGGTTGACAATGGTCCAATAATTGTGAGATAAAACAACGTACTGATTGAAGATGTCCTTGGAAACAGCGGAGTTGCTTTAAGTTAGAAGGGGGAGGCATCTCAAGGATAGCTTTTATTTTTACGGGGTCTACTTCAATACCCCTAATGGAAATGATAAAACCTAAAAGTTTACCAGTGAGAACGCCAAACACGCACTTAGATGGATTTAGATGAAGACAAAAGTGAATAAGCCTCTCAAAGAGAGGTGCAATAATAAAAAGATGATCCCGACGATGTTTGGATTTACTGAGGATATCTTCGACGTAATCTTCCACAATTTTGTGTAAGAGATCATGGAAGATGTAGGTCATTGCTTGCTGATAGGTTGCTCATGCGTTCTTAAGACCGAAAGGCATGACACGATAACGAAAGATCCCCCAAGGAGTTATGAAAGAAGTCTTATGTTGGTCTTCTGGTGTGATGAGAATTTGATTATACCCAGAGAAACCATCCATAAGAGAAAGCATCTCATGACCCGCAGTTAAATCCACGAGTTGGTCGATATTAGGTAGAGGAAAATCATCTTTTGGACAAGCAAGATTAAGATCCCGGAAGTCGGTACAAATTGAAATTTTCCCAGTAGCTTTAGTTACTAGTATTACATTGGAAACCCATTGTGGATAATCGATGGGTTGGATGAAATTAGCTGAGAGCAAGCGCTGCAACTCTTCTTTAACAAGAAGGGCTACTCTAGGGTGCATTTTACGCAATTTTTTTAACCGGTTTGATGTCGGGAAGAGTAACAATATTGTGGACCACAATATCGGGATCGAGTCCTGGCATATCCTCATATGACCAAGCAAAGGCTTGATGATGGTTGGAAAGAAAAGTGGTAAAGTCTCCTAACTCCTATGGATTAAGGGATTGGCTGACCTTAATGATGTAAGGGTCTTTAGAAGTCCCTATATTAAGGTCGACAGTGGCTTCATTGAGAAGCATAGATGTGTCAGAAGGAATGGTTTTAGGAAGATAGGAATCCTCTGCCCCCAGATAGGTGAGGAAAGAATCATCATCCGCACAGTGGATAGTGTTGATAGTAGGAGAGTCATCTCCAACTATTTCAGGGAAAATTAACGGTATGGAAGTGGACCCGTCATTAGTCTTATAGGCTAGTGGTCCTAAGGAAATGGTATTGACTAAAAAAAAAAGTTAGACGGGATGGAAATGGCATCATCCACATCGAGTGATGCTTCTAACCTAGTGGGAGAAGATGGTTCCTCAATAGGAAGAGGCTCATCGAGAATAATGACAGTGGCTTTTGAAAGAGGTTTAAATCCTAAACCAAATTTTTGATGTGGCTTGAGAGTTGGAATGGATGCAAGGTCATGCACACCTTGTTCATATTTTCCCAAGCCAAAGCCCTTCCACACGCATCGATATACACGCATCGATATGAATAAGTTTTTGCAAACGTGGGATTCTGTAGACAATCGAACCCTATTGAATAAGGTTTGGTCCTAGGAGGAGAATCCGGGTGATAGTGAGGCGTATCAAGACCACCATAAATGAAATTAGTCTGTTGATTGGGCAGACCGATGGTGACGATGTGACCAAGACCTGGCTGATATTCAAGTTGTTTTTCTGGTCTACCATACTCACTAGGTTTGAGATGGGCGTCAAAAGAAAGGAGAGGAAGCTCTCCTAGTGAGAAACGCTGCAATGTCTCTTCTAGATTTTGTAAATCCGGTAGTTTGGTTACAGGTATGGAAGAAGATGAGGCCCCGTCAGGAGAACATGCATTTTCCTTTAGAGGGGCAGACCCTGTGGTCATGTCGCATTGTGCGGAAGGAAAAGGATCTCCTGGATGAGTATAGATTTTGCCCTCATATTGATATTTTAAGCATCGATGGAGGGTGGATGGGACACAATGCATTGCATGAATCCAGGAGCATCCAAGAATCATATTATAGTGGAATTTCCCTTCAACAATGTAAAAGAGTTCGTGAAGCAGCTTCTTACCTACTTGAATGGGTAGGACCATAGTTCCTAAAGTAACTGCTAGCTGATTGTTAAATGATCAAAGAGCGAAAGGTGAGGGTAACACTACGTTCTTCGGTAACTTAAGTTGCTCAAATGTGTGCGAGGAGATGATGTTGAGTACAGCACCACTGTCGATCATAGTGTGTTTTAATGTAGTGTTGTCGATTTGGACTGTGATAAAGAGGGGAGCCTCCAAATCCTCGGAAGAAAGGGAAGGAATTTCTGAATCTTCAAAAGAAATGGTGGTTGATGGTCTATTCAATCCAACAACCATCTTGAAGGGCTGGGGCTCATCTGAATTCACTGCGATGCGATGCAGATTATTAATCAGAGCCTGGCGATGTTGCGGAGAGGATTGAATGAGGTCAAAAAGAGACATTTTGACCAGAGCCTAGGTGAGTTGTTTCATAACACTCTCCTCAACTGACACGGGAATTTGAACCCGAGGTGCAGCACAAATAGAGACCCGAGGTCTCGGGGATAATGAGGAAGGACGAACTCCTTCAGGGGCTTCAGAAATGACAACCCGTGGTCGAGATGCTATAGATGAGGATGGATTATCATACTGTTGGGTTCTAGTGGTGATATGAATTGTGTCGATTTGAGAAGGTGGAAGATCATTTGGAGTGGAATCACTAGAAGTAGAGGTCTGAGTAGATCGTTGGGGCTCAGATGGAGCTAAGATGACAGGAGATACTTGTTCCTCCTCCTCTTCCAGTAAAAGATCACTTTCTTCCAAAAGGCTGTTGACAATAGATTGAAGACCTTTACATCCCTCGGTATCATGACCCGGGGTACGGTGGTAAGCACAAATCAAATCAGAGTTAAACCAAGTAGGTTTAACTCCTTTAGGGTTATAGGTTTTAATCGGAGGAAGAGATATGGATGAAGATTGGATAAGTTGGCGAAGGATTTCAGTATAGAACTCGGTAGACAAAGATGAGAACAAAGATGATGAAGGCGCCTCTTTTACTTTAACAGACTGCCGAGGTAAAAGAACCTGCATGTTAGGTTTGACAGTCTTTTTAGGGATCATCTTATTTTTTTGGACATCTGGAGGAGTAGCCTTGGGCACTTGAGATGGAAGTAAATGAGACATGATTGATTTTGATGGAGGAGGAGCCCCTAAAATAGATTTTGAAGATGATGGAGATGTGACAAGTGTTGTGGTCTTCAAAGATAAGGGAGGCTGCTTGGTCGAAACTAATGATGATTTAGATAATGTCAATTTAGATGAGGGAGAAGCTCCCAAAGTAGGTATAATCGAAGGAACATAGGGTGCCCTAGTTTTTGGTAACGAAGATGATGATTCTGATAAAAGAGGTGACGTCTTTTTAGTAGGTAAGTCCACTTTTCGAGGTGCTGGTGAAGAATGTGTTGTAGAAGAAGATGATGGTTTTGATAAGTTTGTAGAAGAAGACGCCTTCTCAGTGGACAAATCCAATCTTTTATGAGGCATAGAGAGAGATTTTTGCGGGAAAGCACCAAGAGTCTTGATGGTTCGAAATATGGGCTTTCCTTTTTCAGGGATGGTGACAATTTCAACCGCATAAGGTGATTGTAACCTTTTCAGGGGAAGAAAATGGGGAGGTATTGATGATGTAACGTTAGATTTCAATTGTCTCGGTCTAAGTTCAGGAACCGAGCGTATAGGTGTTGGTGCTACTTCTTTAGATTTTCCCTTAATAGGAAAAGTAGCGTTGGTGATGGAAGAAGTGAGTGATGAAGAAGCAGTTCCTTGTGAGGGAACTACTTCTGGTACAGTAATTGTGGGTGAGGCTACTGTAGGAAAGGAAACGGGAAGAGTCAAAAATGAAGACGCTTCCGTCGAAGTTGGTAAAACTATAGGTACGTTCACCAATGGCATAGTCACAGCAAAAATGGGAGAAACAAAAGTAGATGTATCCAGAGTGGAAACTCGAAGGGATGTAATTACCTCGAGCATTGAAATAATGTCTGATGATGAGATAGATGAGGATGATATTGTCTCAGGTATGGATGGAAGATCAGACAAAGAAGCAAAGAGAGGTGAATCCGTATCTAACAATGTTGGAATATTCAAAGACGGGCTATCTGAAGATGGTGGAATCCCAACGATTAACGAATCGGAAGGAGGTTTTGATTCAGTCGATGTGTTCACAGATGGCTTAGGTTTAGAAGAAGATTCTCCAATAGAGATGAAGCTGATAGTATGAGTGTTTGGTTTTTGAGACTCTGAAGCATCATGGTTCGGGGAATGATTGGGAAAAGGTTGTTTAAAAACATCCAGCGCTTGATTTGGGGAAGCATTTGGGTTATCCAGAATGAGCTCGCCTTTATCAATGAATTTCTGGACAAGATTTTTGAATGTTTGACATCGTTAAATGTCATGACCTTTGGTTCTATGATAATGACAGAATTCATTTTCCCTATACCAGAATGGATGTTCTTGGCTTTCATCAATATTCCTAATGGGGGGAAGTTTGATCATGTGAACTTCCAACATTTTTTCCAGGATAGAAGCATATGATTCCCCCAATGAAGTGAAAGATCAAGATGACGAGGACCCTTTTCGAGAAGATGAGGAGTCTCTTCGTGGTGTTTGATTAGAAGTGTTATCAGCTTGTGATGTTTTTAATATGATAGCATTGGTGGATCCCTGATTCTTGTCTTTAGAAGTGGAAGGATTTGATTTGGTAAACCGAGAAAAATCTAGTTTAGATTTAGAGTGAAGTTTTAACTTCCCTTGTTCAATGGCGCGAGACTCAAGTTTGCGTGCCATCGTAAAGGCTTCTTCAAATGTATGAAAGGTCTGGATCCTTAAAGTGGAAGAAATATGATTAGCACAAGATCGAGTAAACAACTCGATCTGTTGGGATTGAGGAAGGGAGAAAGACAATTGGTTTATTATCCCTCTCCAACGAGCGACAAAGTCTGTAATAGACTCATCATCGAATTGACGAATTTTATAAAGATCTGTAATCGAGATCTTATGTGCAATATTTATTGAAAAGTTTTCAGCAAACATCTGGGCCAATTGAGAGAAAGAAAACAAGGAATGTTGAGGAATGTTATTATACCAATCTAAAGCAAGACCTGCTAGAGACATAGGAAAATTACAGAGCATAAGCTTCTGATCCTGGACTATGAGGTAGCAAGCATGTTTGAATGCTCACAAATGCTATTGAGGGTCCTCCCGACTATGAAATTTTGAAAATTTAGGAAGTTCCCATTGGGGAGGATAAGGCTTAAAAGCCACTGAGGGGTGAATGGGTTCATTACACACTTCTTCAAAAGAGTATGAAGGACGAGCCCCTTTGGTGGAGGCTTCCAAGTCTGTGATTTTCTTGAAAAGAATTTGAACCACGTCAGATTGAGGAGGAGGCATACTGGCATGTCCTACATAAGAAGCAAATGGTGGATGTTGTTGAGGTGTCAATAGGGGATTCATCTGTTGATTGATAGGATGATAAGAGGAGTAACCAGGCGTTCTGGGTGACGCCTGGTGGGGGTACTTACTGTGAAGGATCCTGTGTATAGGTAGGCTGTGAGATAATAAGTGGTTGAGAAAATGAAGGTTGGATGACGGACGGAGCCTATGATTGGTGGACTCCTATGCTTGTTGACTGAATCGGAACAGATTGAGGAACATGGGTGTCGATTTGATTGGACATGGTGGGGAACAATACCTGGAAGAGGCTTTTTACTACCGGATTAGTTATTAAGGGCTCCGATGCTAGAGGATGGGCGAAGGTCACTGTTGCTGGAACATTGGAAGAAAAACCCATTGGAGGACAAGAAGCATGAGCCAACTGACTAGTCGAAGGGGGTTGACTCATAAAGAGGTATTGACCCTGGGACACAATGGATGGCATAGATGAATTAACAACAATATGTGGGTACGCAGATGCACCCATTATAGCCAGAGAAGAGGACTTCTCAGAAGTAGGTTGTGGAATAGTCGAGGTAACTGCAGCTTTAGGAATAGGTAAGACTATTTGAGAACTAGTCGATATGGTCGGTGGAAGAGAAAAAGGAGGCACAGGTGTGCTACCCTCTTCCATGGCTCGAGGTGAGAAAAATGATGCTAACTGTTCTACAAAAGCCTGGGATGGTTCACGAGAATAATCATACACTTGCTGGATTGGTGGTCCCTGATCAGATATTTGAATAGACTTGTGTACTAGGTAGTCCATAAGGGCTACCGGATTGCGATCAAGGAGTGCCTGAAATTTAGGATCCCCACGAGGAACATACTCTATGTCAGAAGCAGATGATATTTCTGAAGGACTAGGGGGAAGCTAGATGTGATGGGGTTTCTTTGGCCTGATAGAAAGGATTATATGACCAGGATGGGGAACCAACTAACAGCGGTCCCGAGGAAGACCTAGGGGGTGCCGAAACTTCCACACTAGTGGTGATCTTGGAGGAAGAAGGGGCTAGTTGAGCCATTCTTCTAGATTGTAACTGAGTGATGACTGTCATAAACAAGCAAAAAAGAAGATTGACCTAACTAATGCACAGATAATTCAAGCAGCATAGGTGATTATCTCTTTTAAGTTTTTATGCTTTTAAGAAAGAAAATATTAGGGAAGTCCTTTTAGAACAGGAACTACTCAGATAGCCAAACTAAGGATGGTTTGGGGGATGTTTTGGTGAGGAGTCCCGAAGGCACTTCAGTAAAAGACCAGTATGTGGCTTGATATAGGGGCCTACCCCCGCACTTCACACACCGCTGCGATAAGGAAGTCGGGTGCTTTGCCAATATATACCAGAACTTCTGTGAATTTATAGCGCGGCCCGAGTACCGCGTAGGCTCTTCCTCTTGGATGTCACTTCCAAGTAGGCGAGGCCAGGGAAAGAATTTTTGTTTAAATGCTTTATACCTAGTGATTTTGTCTTTGTGTGCAAGGGTGAAAAATAAAAATCAAATAGTGTCACTACCAATTTTGATCAATTTTCCAGCCTAATTAAAACTAGATGAAAAA
>CM034151.1:585100068-585288213 GCA_019776745.2 Taxus chinensis | reverse complement strand
ACAGGTAGTGCAGGACATCACACAGCGCACAGAGCTGCACAAGATACCTTTTTGTGCAGGATGCAAAAATTTCACCAAAAACATGTTGTGCAAGTCATGCGTGCACAAATTTGAACACTACACCGTGCAAAGCTTTCAACCTTCGTGCAAGACTTCAAATCTGTGAAGGGATACAAGTCCTTATTCCTCAACAACCGAAGGCTGCACAGAAAATAGGGCTGCACAAAATTTTATTGTTACTCTCAAGTATTTTTGGATGATGCAAGATCGCTTGTGAACCTGGACCCTCCTACATCATTATGCATCTTTCTGCCTTTTGAGGAGATCCACTCATTACACCATTGTTTCTGTATGAGAAAATATTGCTTTTTCTGCTTTTGATACAGAGGGGAACGAGGAAATGATGAGAACCTGCTACCTTCAAGGTGCCCATCATGATAGTATCACAGTCAAGCCAAGAAGATGATATGACAAACCTATCTATATTCTGACAAATGTAATTGAAACCTAATTTTATGGTTATTTTGAGAGAAAGTCCTAAAGTTGGGTAACCAGGTTCTATATTCCTGAGGTGAGGATTAAACAAACAGATTGAAATTTCTTTGGGATTGGGTCGCTGGAGTTGCCGCCTCCTATCAAAGGAATTCAAGATACAATTGAAGTCAACTCTGACCAGAAAGTAATGTATACAATAGCTCAACGTAATCATTCATGAGCTGATGATAAATCTCCATTCATGTTTGAACAAGAGATGATGGCAAGAGGTGACCAATTATTGGCGGTGGACAGCTAGTGAATGACTAATTTACTACTAGTGGTTGGTGACTGTTCATTAGTGGTTCTACACCCAAATGGCATCATAAGGGATTCAAACTTGATATGTAGGTGCTTTTACTTTATATGTTGGAGAATCACTCCTTGCAGTGTATGGCCTTCAAAATGCCCATCATTATAATATCACAGTCTAAGCTGAGAAGGCGATATGAAAAATCTATCTCTATGTTGAAAAATATATTTGAAACCTACGGTTATTTTTTATTTTGAGAGAAAGTCTCAAACTTGGGTAATTGGGTTCTACATGCCAGAGATGAGGATCGGACAAACAAATTGAAATTTCTTTGGGATTGGGTTTCTCTAGCGTTTCTGCCTCTTTTCCTCCCATCAAAGGATTTAAAGATACAATCGAAGTCAACTTTTATCAGAAAATGTTCAATACAATAGCTCAACATAATCATTCATGAGATGAAGATAAATTTCCACTCATGTTTGAGCAAGAGATGAGAAGAAGTGACCAAGTATTGGTGGTGAATGGCTAGTGAACGATTAATTTACCACTAGCGGTTGGTGATTGCTCAGTGGTGGTTTTACACCCAAATGGCAGCATAAGGGATTTGAGCTTGCTATGTAGGTACTTTTTATGTTGGAGAATCACTCCCTGCAGTCCGGGGAAAAAGAAGTTTCGGAAGGGTTTTTGGCTTACTAACACTTTAGCATTGGCAAGAAATGACACCAATGTCCACTAGATAAGGGGGCAGTGTGTAAGCTATATAACTTATGATATCAGATTGGTCTGGAATTCGATATCAGCCATTCTATGATCCATCTACTAAGCAAAATCAGTTCAAAATTCATTCCTTTGGCCCTCCAAATGCAAGAAAGCAGTCTAGTGTGTTTTGGCCATAACTTAGTCGTACAATTTCAAATTGAGTTGAAATTTGAATCGGAGAAATTACACATCTTAATCTACCTCACCCATTAGATCAGCTTGAAATCAATCTGTTTGCTTCTCGAAACCATAAAAATACAGTCGCAGGTATGGAGATGTTGTTCTCATCTTTTGTGGCTTTGTTTCACAAGGAGATGAGCTGTCAAAACAGGCCCAAGAACCAATGTATGTTATGGCAAGATTAAAAATAGGATTTTGGAACGTCATGAGTGCAGAAGTCATCTCCAATTTATTAAATACAACCATTCCCAGACACAAGGGGCAGAGGGAAGAGTGTCGGAGATTACTGAATACCGGACACCATTTCCATGGTTGAGAGATTAGCAAATCATCATCCATGGCGGAGATGAGGAGGTTTTAGCACTTTGCATAGTTTAGAGGAGTTGTAGATGACATGCATTCTCCTAGAGAGCTTCTTCTCTGCATTGCCATTGGTATATATGGCATAGCCTTTTGTTGTTGTTTTTCCCTGTTTGGTTTCTCCTGGGAATATCTTTGAAATCTATTATGGGAATGCCTTTGTTGTGTTGTTTTGCAAATTACTTTACCTACTCTATTGCTGCACATTGAGGTGTATGAGTGTTTGGGCACTCTATTTTTGCATGAGGATGGCTGTTTGCTTTACATAGTGGTATTAGGCATTGTTTCAACATAGCCACATGTATTTAATCCACGTATACAGCTGATTTCAACTATAGTTACATGTATTCTTGTTACTGTAGCTTGTGCATCAATATAACATATATCTGAGTTTCAGTAGTGTAGATGTGCATTTGAGCTTTGAACACATGAATCAGCAATTGGATGTAGATGGAAGCATATGGCTGTAACAAATATCAAATTTATGATATCTATGTTTAATTCTAGTAGCTACTCATTCAATCAACAACATAATCTATAGTTAAGATCCGAGAGAGGTTTTGCAGCAGCCATAGACTGGGCAATTACAGATCACTTTAGAAAGAAGGCCCACATGTAATTTTTTTTTTGGAAATTGAGGTGGTCATCCCAACAGCCTCCTTTGAGGATTGGACTATTTGAATAATAAACATTAACTAAAGAAAACTAAAGATATTTAGAAAAGGACATAACTTTACAGCTTGTCTGTTATTCATGCTAATCAAGCAGGGGACAGCTTAACCTGGTAAAAATTCCAGAGTATTGCTACAATGAATTTTTTCTGTCAGCATTAACTTCCACATGTATAAAACGTTTTCAATTTTTAGTCACAGAAAATCAATGTTTGGTTTCCAAGCAGCCTCTTTCGTAGTGTCCTTAAATTAGGGACATTGTGACCCTTATATGTCATAGGAAAACCTTCATATTTACCTCAAGATTGAGGCTTAAATATCCCTCCCTTGAAACATTTCAGAGGAATGCATTTGGTTCCAACACCCACAATGGTTTGTGGCATGTGCTTCCTTTTGAGTTGTCTCAGCTGATGTAGGTCTACCTCTCCTACAAGGGCTAGTGTTATCTTTTGTACAATGACTTTTTTTAGGGACTTGTTCTTCTCATCTGCCATCTGGACCAAAATTGCATTTTCTGGGTCAATTTCTCATTCTTCAACAAATGGTGTATTTTCAAGGATACAATTTTCTTGGACACCTTTTCTCTCTTATTCTTGAGTGTTCAAAGCCTGATTGAGAGTGTTCAGCATGTATTAGTAGATGACGTAGATGTCTGAGTGAGAGAGATCAATAAAAAAATTTGTAGGTAAGATTTCCTCTTTTAAGAGTAGGCTCCCTACTCATAACAGCCTTTGATAAATCTAAGAGAACATCTAAAACAAGGTTTTTCAGATGAGGTTCGCTTGCAATTTTGCCCATGCTCAAAGTTTTAGATCGGGGATCTTCTTGAAGCTTTTCTGAGTTGTTTTTAGGTCTCTTATACAGCTCTTGCCGCATGATTTCTTTGGTTGCTTCTTGGGGCCTTTATAGTCTTGCTGCAAATGACTGTAGTCATGGCAAACATGGCATTTGGGAAATATGATTTCATGAACTACCATACAAAATCTTGTGGGTAAGAAGATTTTTTTCCAAATCCATATACACAATTGTACGCACAGGAAGCCAGGGTTTTCAAGGCCAGGGATTGCTTCAACATAACTTAAGTGGAACAAATGAAAAATTCATTCCCCTTGACAGCTTTGCAATCTTTTCTTAGATGTGAAAGCTTCGGAATTGCATGTAGAGCCCATAGAGCTGAATCCATAACAGTACATTTGGTATTGACTTTTTTGGAGGCACTGAATCTTGGGGTGCAATCATGGTAGTGAAAATTGCCAAGTTATTAACTTGCTTCTAGGCTTCTCGAGTCACTTGTGACAAGTTAATAAGAGACTCAACCTGCGAGGTTTTAGAGGGTAGACGTTTTTTCTAAGACTTGTCTGCAATTTTAAAATCGTAGTTAAGAGTATAAAATAAGAAACTTATCTGTGCATTGTGGAGCATTTAATTTTGTGAAAATTCTATATTTTATAATTTGCTGAGTTTTTGTTGACTCTGAATTAACGCAAGAGCCGGTTTTTCCGAGCCCAAGCACTGTTACTAATCATCCAATCTCATGAAAAGCCCAACCCTTTTGAGGAACAAGAGTCAACCAAACTGTGCCTCTATCTTTGGGAGTAGCGTAAAATACAAACATGTCCCAGACAAAGGATACACAGAGACGTATAGCCCTTATTCTTCCATTTGGAATTGACATAGTCGGACATGGTTTGCAAGGAAGGCAAAAAGGCACAAATCTGCAGAGGGCCCAAGTAACTAGGGCAGGCAGCCATACTCCCATACATCTGACTCCTATTTAACTTGATAACAGGGTCCGAAGGCACTGTGTGAAAACATTGATTGATCAGGATGTGGGACAAAACAGACAGTTTTGTAGAATTGCTAGGAGCTTCAGCAACCGTGTCCCAGGAGGAGCGGTGGGCGGGCACAACCAGCTGATGAACTGTACAAACTGTACACTGGCTCAGATGAAGAAGCGGAGAAGCCCTCTCCCGAATCTTGGTTCTTTTAGATCTGCAGTTTTGATTAGTGTTATTTGAACTGCCATGATATTTTCCAGTTATAGTGGTTTTACTTTTCCTGATTTAGTTTTCAAAATTATTGAATACACTTCAAAAGCTTATCTTGCAGTAGCCAATGTCTTTCTTAATCTATATGCAGGAATGATATATGCCAATGAGTTGAAGAAGGAAAGACTCAAATCTTTGACAGGAAATCTTCACCGAATGGGTGTGACAAATACGATTGTCTGCAATTATGATGGCAATGAGGTCAGTATCTGCTGCAAACACAATTCTTTATTGTATTTCAGAATGCTCATTTTTGCATATCTTGCTTGTATGTTCAAGTGACAATTTTAAGGAGTACAGTATTATGTATGAGTTCCAATGCTTTTGTGAATATGCCATAACTTTAAGATGTAATTAAAGGATATATCTCACAAAAATGTCATTGACATTGAATATGTCCATTTCATTGCAGCTGCCAAAAGTACTGAGTCTGAATTCAATGGATAGGGTGCTTTTGGATGCACCCTGCAGTGGCACTGGTGTGAGTTTCTTTGGAATCTGCTTTTAATTGACATCCTTTCTGAGTCTAGTCATATGCTGGAAGTTGCTTGTTTTCTTAAATATCTGTTTCTTGTTAGTGTGTTTTGGTTGAATGTTGTCTCCTATTTTGTTGCAGGTCATTCGGAAAGATGAAAGAGTTAAGACTAACAAAAGTGCTGAGGATATATCCAAATGTTCATTTTTGCAAAAGGTACAGGATGCATATTAATTCAAAGCATGCCTTCTGTTTTTGTGATTAAACCATGTTGGCACTCAAATTGGTGAATGTTTACGGTTTGATGCTGAAATCACTTGTAAAGCCTGTCAATATATTTTTCCATAGGAGGAGCACTATATTCAGGTCTTTCAGAATTGAGAAAATTTGAGTTCAAAAGGAATTTAAAAAACCTGTAGTTGTTGAAGATCCTGATTTGTTTCAGTGCAGTTGATTCTACAGTAACTTGGACTTGGTCCAATCTAAGAGTACGTCTCATGATTTAAAGCTTAAACCATACAATCTTCTATTACAAACAAACCCAACAAGAACCTCTGAAGGAATATGGTCTTGGAACATCTTAACTGATTAGGGAATTCTCCAGAACTCGTGCCCAATAAATATGCACAATCTTTATCGTTTACATTAATGACATTGCATTCATAGATAATCAATTTCATTCATCTGTGAAGATCTTTCAAATGTCTTGTCAACAAAATATTTCGGGATTCATATCCTCCCTCAGAAAGTGAACAAGTGATAATAGTTAACATCTTTATTCCTCAGCACAACATACAAACAGTAAGATCCATCAAGGCATTTGCTGTAATCCTTTCTTTTGCAATGTTCCTCAACAACAAAAGAACTACGTTGCCAGGATACAGGTACGGGTACGGGTACGATACACGGATACGTCAATTTAAAAAATCCCTTGGGTACGATACGTCTTGGATACGTCCGTATATATATATATATATATATATATATATATATATATATATATATATATATATATATATATATATATATATATATTTATGTACATCTTACACATTTTACTCATTTTTAAGTCCATAAAAAACTGAAATAGTAATACAAAACTTGAATCAATGTTCAAAACATTCTATATACTTAAGACTTCGCATTTTTATTGATCATGTGGCTGCCATACATATGATATACAAATATCATGTCAACTTGAATACGAGCAAAACTTGAAATTTGAAAAATATACTAGGATCCATGTTCAAATTTTCAAAACATACAATATACTTAAGATTTTACATTTCATTGATCATGTGGCTGCCATATTTTGGTTTTATGCATTAGAAAAGTCAAAAAATAAAAAAAATGAATTTAAACCTTTAAAAGACGTTTTTAGGGAGGGATAGGTCACGGATACGTGTGGGTACCTCCCGGGTACGTGTGGACGTACCAGTGGCGTACCCTGGAGGGACCCACATGTATCCGTATCCGTACCAGATACATATCAGGCAGGATTCGTGGGGGGGGCAAGGCGTATCCTGGCAGCGTAGCAAAAGAACTACGTAAAACAAAACATTAACATTGTGTATGCAGGAGAGCTCACTAAAAACAAAGGAGGCGGCAGTAAAGAAATAATATAGGATGAGAATAGACTGCGCGATATTAGGAGCATGACATTAGAATGCGATCAGATTTAAAAAAAGGATAGTTGTAAACCCAGGCAGTTTTCTAATTTAGAAACATAGGCAGTGGATCTTAACCTGAATCCGGTCTGAACCGAGTTTTTCGGACTGATTGAATCAGTCAGATCCAGTTTGGATCTTTTATTAAAAGGTCATTTCTAATAAAAATATTTAAAAATAAAAAAGACAAAAACTAAAAAGCGTTGGTGTGGTTCAATCTTCAAGTTTGGGAAATAATTCATTTCAAAGTGAACCATTTTTTTGTTGTAAACACCAATTCTATAGATGCAAAGCAGGCTTAACCTTCATCTGAAGCACTTTCCCACGACGAGAATAATCAAATCCAAAATTTTCTCCAACAAGGCAAGGACTAGAGGGCCCAAGGTTGTTAAATGGCTTCAAGACATCACCCAGCTTCTGCGAGCTTTTGGAAGAGAGCCTCACACTGCCTTTGTACTTTGTAGTCAGTCATGCTGAAAAACACAGTTATACCTCCAGTCTTTTTCTACCGTGTGAGTTCAAACAGGCTTGGTTCAGACTTGAGGGCAATATGGCACAATTTTAAAAATCAAATTCAAACATCCAGTTTTCCGCCCATAAGGCAACTTCCAATCTTGAGCTCGAAGAATATTCTGATCGCTAACAAGTTAGCAAGAATAAAAGCTAGTTGCTTTCATCATTTATCTATCACTCTTCCTTCATTTATCATTCTCTTTTTATGATTCGATCATGTAAAGGCACTACTAAGTGTATAAAGATATTTTTTTTTGCACGAAGGTCTTTCCTTTTATGATATGTAGTAGGATTTTGGGAGCGACTATGACAGTTGATGACCTAAAACTGATAGGTCCTGGTGCCGAGGCAAAAATATCATGGGGGTCCCTCAGAAGTAAAATGTTATTGCATATTTGAATTCTCCTTGAAAGTCATGCACCCTAAAAATAAGGGCACTTGGTTTTGAGTTCAATGCAAAAGTTATGGCCCCCGAAGGTTAAGGGACTCTGCATTGTGGTAAAACTGCTAGGTGGTTTTGTAACTCTTAAATGTCAGTTTTGAAACTGCCGGGGCTGTTTTGCAACCTTAAACTACGGTTTTGAAACCGCCGCTTTGCATTAAGTGACAGTTTTGCACGCATTACTTACAAAAGGGAGGTGGTTTTGGTTGTTTCAAAACTGTCGCTGTGCATTAATTGGCAGTTTCGCCTCTGATAGTTGCAAAAAGGGGTTGATTTTGCAAATACTGCTCTGCATTAAGAGGCAGTTTTGCTCGCATTAGTTGCAAAAGGTCAGTAATGGTCAAGAGTGATTCGTGTTCTCAGCTTGGGCATTGCAAGGGTGCTTAGTCTTCGAAAAGACATATCTAGAAGGCAGATAAAAAAGGTTTCTGCAGATGGAAAAGGTTCTCTTAACATGGTTTTGCATTTTTCTTGGTGGATTCTTTTGGGAAGGTGAGCAGATGAGGAGCAGCAGATCAGATAACTGAGAGAGTTGTATCAAGTCCACTGAAGGGACATATTGTATGGCGATTCATCTTCACATTTGTTGCCTTTCAATAAAGCAAGTGTCTGTGTTTTCAAACTCTCTGTAATTCGGTCATGCATGCAGTAGAACCGAGTTTTGTGTTTCAAAGTTGAGTGTGTGTGTTCAAGGGTGTCCTTTTGAGTCTGTTGAGTCTAGGCTGCAGGGATGAGACTTTTCTTCATTAGACCAGTGTGTTCAGAAAGCATAGAAACATCTTCTAACAAGGAGTGTTGGATAGGTGTGAAGCTCAACTTGAGTTAGTTGCACGTGGAGAAGATCCCTGAATTCGTAGAGGTGAGGATTATGAGTAGTATGTAATGTCCCCTTTTCTTAAATAAAATAATTAATAAATATTTTAAGTTGGGCCTGGTCAATTCTCCATTTTAGGGGCAACTTAATATTACTATTAATATAAAGGTATTTATAATACTCATTTCTTTTGTCAGCAAAAAGGATAAAAATAAAAATAAAAAGGAGATGGAATGGGAAAAAGAAAAGAAAAAGAAACTTTTATTTTCATAAGAGGTCAGTCTTTGGAGTGCATGCTTGAAGATAAAGGAGAAACATATCTCCCAAGGAGGTCGGTCATCATGGGAATCATGTTTTAGAGATTTGGCACCACATATGAGCTATATAAGGGGTTCTCTTGGCTCATTTGGGCCTTGTGATCTTGTCTAAAATATACTTTGCATGGTTTTTGGGCTGATTGCTCATTTACTTCCACTTAAGGGTAAAAATTCTTTGGTGTGGCTAACAAGGAGGACAAAACCCTTCCTTGCTTGATTGAAGAACGAGAACTCTCTAATTTGTTGTTTCCAAGTGCTTCAAGAAGATTAATGTTGCAGATTTCCAGCTAGGGTTTGATTGGAGAAGAGCTGCTAGGGTTTGAGCACCATTTCTAGGCCCTCTCACAGGGTGGCGACTTGCGTGGAGGTGGACTTGGGTGCCATCCAGGGCACATTCGTTCATTTGGAGTTGATATTCATAATCCTCATAATTTTAGAGGCTTATTGCACACTTTCATGAGATTTTTGGGCTTGGAATCTCCATTTCCAGCCATTGTTGGTGAGTTGTAATTCTGCTGTCATAAATTTAATTACAACTATATAAAATTTCCAAATTTGCATATACTTTGGAGTGTTTTTGCTCGGTGTTTGTTCCATTTGTTGAGTGTAATATTTTGGAGAATTTATACATCAATTTTCAGCTTGTTTGGATGGTGTTTGATGCTCTAAAGGTGCAAATTCAGTTTGCTGCTAGGGTTTATAATATTTTCAGTTGGCGGTTGTAAAATTCAGTTTACTTCCAATTGGGGTTTGTGCTATTTCCCTTTTGTTTCAGTTTTAGTCTGGAAAGGGACATTAAATAATATAAGATGGCACATTGAGAAATACCACTTGGGGGAGGAGGACGTGCACTAAGAGTTTCAGACTTGGCAGAGATGATAAGAGGAATGCAAACTAGATGGGATCATATGGAGGTTGGACACTGCATTGCAGACTTGAGTTTTTTCATGGGAGATTCCTGCCTTCTTATTTAATTACTCAAACTCTGAGCAATGCAGTTACAGGAAATTGATGTTTAATAAGGTAAAAGAAAAATATGGCCATCATACCTGTTTGGATTAAGGAAAAAATTGAGGAAAACAAAATGGTCTAAAACAAGATAACAAAAGTGTGGCTAAGAAAATTTGTGCAGAGCAAGCAGTGTCAACGTTATTAGGTGCAGAGAAACCAATGTCAGACTGTTCCTAGCTTGTTGTGGAAGATAAAACCTTGTTTAATCCAAATGCAAGCTTGCTACCCTGCTAGTGTACGGATACCACAAACCATGTGTTATGGAGAGAGTTTGAAGATGAGGAAGGCTCATCAGAATTTTTTTTACAAGAATTGAATGAAGAACTGAAGAATAGATTATTGAGAACTATTGCCAAGATGAGAGGTAAGCCAAATTTGGACGTTCCTAGCCATTCAGGGTGTTTGTGTCTAGAAGAACTTATTGATTGGATCACGGAGACGGAGAAGTACTTTGATTTTGAGCAAATGGAGGACACAAAAAGAGCAAAGTTTGCTTGCACAAAGTTGAAGGGACATGCATCCCTATTGTGGGGATCATGCGCAAATGGAAAGAAGTAGAAGAGGAAAAACAAAGATTTCATTATGGGACAAAATGGTTTCCAAGCTAAAAGGTAGATTTTTTCTTCAGATTACCAATTGACTTTTTAAGAAGTTACAAAAACTGAGGCAAAGAGGGTTGCCAATGAAAGAGTATACAAAGGACTTCTAGAAGCTAACCATAAAGTCTTCTAATAGCGAGTTAAATCAAGAAAAGGTAGCTAGGTATATAAATGACTTCAAATTGAGCATTCAAGTCGAGCTAAGCATGGCGAGGTTGCATACAATTGAAGAGGGATACGAGTTTCCCTTGAAAGCTGAAGAAAAGGTGATTAGAAAACAACTAAGAACAACAAAAGATAGGAATGTGGAGATAATTGGACATTTCACGGAGATTGCTTTGAGTGGTGTGCATGGGTGGGCCGAAACAATTCAAAGAGGTGCAAGTCAATGAACAATAGGGCAGTCATGGTACCAATCAACAATGAATGAGTTGGAAGAGCACGACCCAGCTACTTCTGAATGTTCAAGTACAACCAAGAAGCCTAGAGTGAAATTATTATTGAAAGGAAAGAGCATGAAGACAATAAAAGAGCAAGAAGAGCCATGTCAAAGAAGGCACATCTTCAGAACCAAGTGCAAGACAAGAGGTAAGTGGTGCAATGTTATAGTAAATGGTGGAAGCACTGAAATGTTATAGTTGACAGTGGAAGTATTGATAATCCAGTATGCACGGAAGTCCTAGATAAGCTAAATTTGAAGTGTACACCACATTCAAAGCCATATAGTGTGTCTTGGTTAAAAGAGGGGCATGAAATCATACTTTGAGATTAATGTGAATATAGGTTCATATCAAAATAATGCTTATGACGGCGTGTTACCAATGGATGCATCCTAATATCTTGTTAGGAAGGCCATGCAGTTTGATAACAAAGCATGCTATATGTTGAAGAAAATGTAGTTTTGGTTGAGAAGAATGGGGAAAGGTGGAGACTACTTCCCTTGAAGGAAGAGACTGTAGTCATGAAGCACAAGAGTCATTAGGCTTTGCGAAATGCAAAGAAGGCAACCTTAGCAAAAGAGGAAAGAAAATAGTTAATTTCCGAGTATCTCAGAGCTATGTTTGATATTGAAGAGGCAAGGGAGATAGAAGATATGTTTCTGACATCTTTAGAGACACATGATGAGAAGTCCAAAGGAGCGGCTCAGATGGAAGCAACCTTTGAAGATCTATTGCAAATCAAGGGAATGAGAGCGAGGTTTGCTTCTTCGTTAAAAAAGAAAGTGAAATGGGGAAAGAGGAAGGGAAACTCTACACAATAGAGGTCACTCAAAGTGAGATAGATGAGTTGTTTGGAGCATTCATGAAGATTGAAGTGGGGTAAGATGATGCTATTACATCAAAGGTTGAGGAAACATTCAATCCAGCCATTATAACAAAAATTAAGCAAGAAACATAGGTTATTTTAGCAGCAGTAATGAGGGGTACGGCAAATCAACATAACCCATTTATAACTCAAGGAAAGAATGAAGTCTTGGTGAATCAAGACTTTAAAAGTAATGAAGTAGTCAATTGGAAATTAAAACTGGATAGAGATGGGAAAAAGCCCACAAGAGGATGGAAAAGAAAGAAGAGAGATGATTGGAGGAGGATGATAGTCTATGGTCCAACAAGTGGTTGGAAAAGGAGGGAGGACAAAAAGGAACCAGTTTAGGTGAACGGCAGCCTGGCCATGGCATTTGGCTAAAAGAGTGGATCTTGGAGTTTGAGGCAGCCTTAGCAAAAGAGGAAAGGAACAATCAATTTCCGTGTATCTTGGAGGTATGTTTAACATTGAAGACGCAAGGGAGATAAAAGGTATGTTTCTGGCATCTTTAAAGACACATGATTAGAAGTCCAAAGGAGCAGCTAAGATGGAAGCGACCTTTGAAGATCTATTGCAAATCAAGGGAATGAGAGCAAGGTTTGCTTCTTCGTTGAAGAAGAAAGTGAAATGGGGAAGAAGAAGGGAGACTCTTCGCAATAGAGGTCACTCAAAGCGAGGTAGATGAATTGTTTGGAGCAGTCATGAAGATTGAAGTGGGTGAGATGATGCTATTACATCAAAGGTTGAGGAAATGTTCAATGCGACCATTATAACATAAATTAAACAAGAAACATAGGTTATTTTAGCAGCAATAATGAGGGCTATGGCAAATCAACATAATCCATTTGTAACCCAAGGAAAGAATGAATTCTTGGTGAATCAAGACTTTAAAAGTAATGAAGTAGTCAATTGGAAATTAAAATTGAACGGAAATGGGAAAAAAAGCAAAGAAATAAGGAAAGCAGAGAAATGATTGGAGGAGGATGATAGTCTATGGTCCAAGTGGTTGGCCAAGGAGGAAGGAGGAGAAAATGAACTTGTTTAGGTGGAAAGCAACATGGCCGTGGCATTTGGCTAAAAGAGTGGATCTACCACTCACAATTTTCTTTGGGTGTATAATGCAAGAGCATCCTAGGGGTATTGACAATCTTGCATCAAGCAAAAGTAACGTGTTTCAATGTTTTGTCATGGAGTGCGGTCATGTATAGTATCAAATTCAATTGGTTGAGTCGATCACCTAAATATGATAGGTCATGGTGCAGAGGTAAAAATATTATGGGGAGTACCTACAGAGTAGAATGTTATTTTGCATATTTGGATTCTCCTTGGAAATTTATGCACTTCCAAAATAATGGAGTTGGACGTTGAGTTCATATGCAGAAGTCACGACCTTTGGAAGTTGAGGGGCATTGCACAATGGCGAAATTGTTAGGGCAGTTTTGCAAGCATTGTTCTGCACAAAACAATGGTTTTGCAATCTTTGGGGCTGTTTTGTATCTGTTGCTCTACATTAAATGGCGGTTTTGCCCACATTAGTTGCAAAAAAGGTGGTAATGGTCAAGAATGATTTGTTTTTTCATCTTGGACATTTCAAGAGTCTTTAGTCTTCAAAGGGACATCTCCAGAAGGCACAAAAAAGAGGGTTCTTCAGATGGTAAAAGTTTTTTTTGGCAAGGTTTTGCAGTTATCTTAGTAGATTCTCTTGGTAAAGTGAGTAGAGGAGAAGGAGAAGATCAAAGAACTAAGAGAGTTTTTTCAAGTCTATCTAAAGGGACTGTTGTACTATGATTCATCTTCATCTTTGTTGTCTTTCAATAAAGCAAACATGTTTATGAAATATCTTGGATTCAGCTATGAATGCAATTAAACTGATTTTTGTTTTTCAAATGAGAATGCGGGTGTTTAAGAGTGTACATTGGAGTGTTGAGTTACGCTGCAAGGACAAGGCTGTCCTTCATTGGACCTACTGACTCTGTCTTGCATCACCCCTAGTAATCTTGAATTTCCTTTTGCAGTTACATCAAAATCGAGCTTAACCCAATCTCGATGGTTTCTCTCTCACATCCTTAGGATTTTAAAGTCTATTCCTATTAAACCCATTATCAAGTGTCATAGTTAGCTTCTATCTTCCTATAGGTTTCCTCAACATCTCTAAATGGCTCATTGGATATGGGCTTCTAAGTATTGACCAGTTCAAATATTGAAAATCTTCCCCTATTTCATCCCCACTAGATTTTCTTTCCCCCTAAAAATTGTGGAGTTCCTTTCTAGCTATAGATTCCAAATTATGATGGCTGGACTTATTTCCCAGACAACCTTAAAAATTCCTTTAAGAAGCCTCGTTGCCCATGCCAATCTCCACTTTCTTACTGATTCTAGAGTAACACATCCTTCTTCTGGTCTATTGAAGGATCTTTCCCAAATGTCCCATGCCATTTTAGAATGTAAAAATAGAATCTCCAACATCCGAGTTGGGCTTGCATAAAGGGCATCTTGAAGGGCAATGTAATTCTCTATAGGTGGGAACATCATATGTTAGTGCCTCACCTAAAGTTACTAACCACAAAAAGAATTTTCCTTTGGAAGTCTATGCTTGAGCCACATATTCATTGCTAGAAATCATTGTCCTTTCCCTTTAAATTTTGTAAGAAATCTTCATATGCCTCTTTAACTGAAATGCCCCTAGATTTGGCCTTGTTCCATTTAACCTGATCACTTCTTCTCACATTTGAAGGGGTGTTATCTTTCAAAATATTTTCCGAAAATGCAATTTTACCTCTATAAAAATGCTAAGGCCTTATCAAATGCTTTCATTTTCTTCTTCCTTATAATTATATGAGGTAATGTTTAATTTTGTCACCCTAGGTTGATACAACCAACAGCTAGGGGTCCTAATGAAGGGATACCTTGGACCATGCACCGTTAACAAAATCACACTACAAAATATCAACAACAACAATTGCCAACAACAATAAAAATTTTCAACTCTGATAGGTTAACACACTTAAACTGATCATGAACGGTTCAGTCATTCAACACACAATGCTCGAAAGAAAACATCCAACACCGCAACGTTGCCTCTTAAGATTCAATCCCCCTTAGACCTTTCCTATATCTGCGTACAATTCTTATTGATGTACTTCTTGCAATTGAATATAGGTTGTTACTCTACAGGATTTCTGAATTAGAACCAAATTCCACCAATGGAGCTGTATTGAACTAAATCCTTTACAAAGCCCTTGGATTGAACTCCTTTCTACAAATGTAGTGATGCGTTTATATAGAAACAATCAACTAATTACAATATAATCTTCGAGACATCGTACCCATAAGCAATTATATGCATTTACTTTAATTAAATGGAAGATACGTCCCAAAGGATCCACACATAGCTAAACTTGATGCAATGCAAGTCAGCCCGAGCGTAATTTGAAAGTTCTTAACCTTCGTTGGCCTCATTTATGATCACGTACAACTGCTTCAATGACCCCGCCCTTTGTGACATCAAAGAACCTTGCCTGTCACAACATAAAGACATCCCTCTTTCAGGAATTCTTTGGGCGTAAGGCCAATGACTAAATGGTCTCACATGTAGGCTCACAGTATCAAGATGATTCTTCCCTCTTAATTTGAGCTTATGGAAATACTTCCTGTAATGGTGCACACATTTGAAGGTTTCTAGTTTCGTGCTGTAATTCCAAATGGTTGCACCATCTGAAAAAGGGTTGTTTGGGTTCAAAGCAATACCACGGATCTTCTCGAGGCACTCTTACAGTGCCGCACACACAAATCTGTGCAATTACAACACTTACATAAATACATAATAGACAAGCCCAAAACAACAACATTGTATATGCGTGCACAAATTATGCAAAAACATTTTGATGCCCAAGCAAACTACACATGGCAGAACTCAGTTTATTCATCAACTCTATCTTTTTGTTTTTTCCTTGATTCAAGATTGTGTGTGAACTCAGATGCTTCTGCAACATACACCCTGGGTAAGAAGAAAGTGTGAGCTTAGTGCTCAACATGTGGGCCGAGTGGTAGAACCAACCACTCTTTCAACCTTTTGGTGAGGTCTTGGCATACCTGTGGACCAACGGGTACTCCCTACCTTCCAACTGTCGGAATCAATTACGTATGAAACTAACCCTCTCCGCCAATGCCAATTTTGTTTATCTGCACCCTTGCCTTGGCTCTCTCTAGGCTGAACTCCTTTGTTTGTTTGGGGCATTTCCTCCTTCTACCACACCTTCCCTTGTGCAATGTCTTTGTGCACTATTCACTCGTTGAGATATCTCGAGTTTGTGCATTCTCTTGGTGATGTCACACATTCTTTACTCTTTCTTTCCTCTGCTCTATGCTCCATCTCATTTTTGCACATGCCTCAATTTCTCTTATTCATTCAATTTTTCACCGCACTATTGCAATGCTTTGTCTATTATATTCCACATGGTATGCTTTCTTTTGCACCAAACCTAATTATCTTGGTGTGCTACTTTGCCTTCTTCCTTCAACATCTTAGAATCAAATTCTATCCATCCTTCCGTACTTGCAATGTATTGGCTCTTCCATCATACATTGCCTAGTCAAATTGCCATTGTCTTCCTAACAAGTCATGACATGCATCCATAGGTAAGGCATCACATAGGGGTTTGTCTGTGAACCAACCAATCTTCATTTCTACCTTGCATTGTTCCTGCACAATACCTACTAGTCCTTCCACCAACCATGTCACTCTATAAGGACTTGGATGTGGTCTTTGTCTCAATCCCAACATCCATACCATTTTTTGCAGAGACGAAATTGTTTGTGCTTTTGCTGTCCATTGCTACAATGCAACTTTTCCCTTTGGTTTGACATCTGGGTTTGAAGGTATGTCGCCTCTTCTGCCACAAATCTTCTCTTATTTCCACAAATCGCGAGATTGTTCTCATTGTGAGTAATGCTTCTCCTTCTTCAGGTTCATTGATGTAATGCTTTGGTGCTTTTCCTTCCTTCTTAGCTTGTGCAACATGTGCACTAGCATCCTTCTTTCCATTATCCTAGTGTGCATGAGGACACTTGAAAGCTCGATGTCCAACCTGTCCCCATTGAAATTAGGTATTGCTGAATTGTGTGCCATGACTTCTATACCTCTTGCAGAATTGCTTTTTTTTATTAATTTTGTTGCTGTTGTGCATCACTTGTGCTTGCTTCACCCTCATGCTCCTGTGTCATGCTAGTTCTCTACCACTGCTGAGCTTGTTTTTGTTCTTCACCGTACTTCTTTTGCGCACCAGCTTTTCTTCTGCTCTTAAAGCATACTGATACATTTCTTCTACTATCTGCACCTTCACAATACTGATCTCATCTTGGATCACCCATCACAGTCCATTGATGTACTGTGCTATCTTCTCTTGATCCATTTCGTTATGACCAACACACATTGTGATCTTATAGAATTCTTTGGTGTATTCCTTCACACTTAAATCATTTTGTGGCAAGTTTTGCAACGTTTTCAGCCAATGTAACTAGTAATCACCAAATAAAAACTTTCCCCTAGTTTTGCAACCAATCCACCCCCATTGAGTAATCTTATCTTTACCCTTTCTGTTGCACTCCAACTGAACTTCTCTCCATTATAACGCAACATGACCTCTCAGCTTGATTTGATGCGATCTTCACTTTGCATTCTTGTGCAACTTCATCAAATTCAAAGTACTCTTCCACCTCTACGAGCCAATCAATAAGCTCTTTGGCGTTCAATGTCCCCAAAAAATAAGGAACTTCTTTTTGCTCATGTCGGCTAATTTTTGACATAGCTTTCAATAATCTCTCTTCTCCCTCATCCAGGTTATTTTGTGCTGAAACTACTTCAATTCTGCCTTCAATTGCTTCAGGCATTTCTTCTACATCTCTTACATCATCTCTTGTGATAAATCCTCTCCTTCTAGTCTTATTTCACTGCAGACCATCTGTTTGCATCTGCACTGTCTACAACAAATCCATAATGTCATCTAGTCTTCCAACAACATTTTTGTCCAATGCATGCCTCCTCACCCTAGTCTTCTAGGTGGCATCTTGTTTTCACAAACCTTGATCTACTGTTGCACCTCCTTGCAAGCCTACATAGATCATGTATTCATTTTGCTTCAATTGTTCTTTGCCCACCTTACAAAGATGAGAATTTAAATTCCCAGAGTTATGTGTAGCTCTAACACCAATTGATGCAACCACAGTTAGGGGTTCTAATGAAAGGATACCTTGGACCGTGCAACATACAGAATCACCCAAGAGAATATCAACAACAACAATGTATTCATTCAACAACAATAGTTTACACACTCAGACTAATTGCCAACAATTCATTCATTTGACACACAATGCTCGAAAGCAAACACTCAACACAACAACTCTACCTCTATGATTCAATCCTTCTTGGACCTTTCCTAAACCTGCGCACAGATCTTATTGCATTATTCCCTCCAATTGCGTATAGGTTGTTACGCTGCAAGATTTCTGATCTAGAATCAAATTCCACTAATTGAACTAAATCCTCTCTAAAGCTCTTGGATTGTACTCCTTTCTACAAATGTAGTGACATGTTTATAAAGACACAATCAACTACTTACAATGTAATCCTCGAGACATCCTACCTAAAAGCAATTAAATGCATTACAAACATTAAATGGAAGATAAGGCCCAAAGGACCCATACATAGCTAAACTCAATCTAATGCAAGTCAACTCGACGAACATAAGTTGAAAGTTGGTTAACCTACACCAGCCTTCATTTTTGATCTAGATACGATTATCATTACTTCAATGATCTCACTCTCCATGCCATCAAAGAACCTTGTGCGTGCAATGCACGAACATTGCTATTTCAAGCATTCTTCATTGAAGTTCATTGACTTCAAGGTTTCATATGTAGGCTCATAGTATCAAGACAAACCTTCCCTCGTAATGCAAGTGTTGGAAATATTGTCATTGATGTCAAAGGAGTGGCTGGACTTATGAACAAAAGTTTGTCAAAAAGTAAAGTATTGTCAAAATGTGACAGAAACAACTAGCAGTGTTTAGAGCCACGATAAGAGAAGTTTAAGTGTATGAAAATGATCATTTTTGTATAAGAAAGTCAGCGATATGATCGAGATGTGAACAACAATCAATAGAAGGAAGATATCAATGTTTATTGAAGGATATAATCAGCAATATATTGCAGAAAATGATCAGCATTCATGAAGGACAAATCAGTTGTTTATAATCAACATTAGGCAACATTCTATTGAAGGGAAATAACGTATGAACGGAAGACAAACAATCAACAATCAACAATCAACAAAGAAAAAACAATAGTCATGATCAGAAATGACGCAACTCCCAAGGACCTGCGATTTGCCTTTGGAGCCACGATTTGCCCTTGGCGCTAGCATTCGAGGAGGCAACATTAATTGTTTGTATAGTTATTTAATTAATGAGAAACATTTAATATAGTCATGGCCGACATATGTATTTGCATTGTTAAAATAAAAGATGGTTAATTAAATTAAATGAAAGGGTGTGTCAGTTGGAATAAAAATGACTTTTCGAAAGGATACAAATGGCTATATAAGGAAAGATCATTTGAGATTTATTTTCAAGCATTCAAGTTGAATATCTTAAGGGAAAGAGAAGAAGAGAGAAGAAGCATAAGAGCAGATTTTCAGAGCAGCAGATCTAAAGTTGAAAAGAAGAGTTTCCATCATTCGTTGAGACATCAACAGTTCAAAGGTGGTAAGGAAGTTTCACAAGGAGGTTGGTGCCTTCATATTCGAAGAGATTAGTGTCTCTTGCTGAGTTGGTGCTTGGCGAAAGGGCTTGGTGCTCCCGTAGGTTGGTGCTTACAAAATTGTAATTTGGGGATTGGTGTCCCCAGTATGTTGGTGCCTACAAACATTTGAGAAATATATTAATAAAGATTTTCTCCGTGGTTTTTCCCGAAAGGGTTTACACGTAAATTTGGTGTCGTCTTGCATTAATTTGTGGTGTTCTTTGATTGCCTTGAATATGTAAATTGTGAATCTAAGATTAAGTGGGTGAAAAAAAAAAGAATATATTATACTGATTCACCACCTTCCTCCAAATATAATCTTGTGCTTAACAACAAGCTTTTGGAAAGCTTCTCTATAATGCCACATATGTTTGAAGGTTTCTGGTTTCATGCCATCTTGAAAAGGGTTATTTGGATTCAAAACAATACCACAGGTCTTCTTTAGTCACTCTAAAAATGTCCCACATACAAATATGTGCAATCACAACACTTAGAAAACACATAACAATCATGCCCAAAAGAACAACAAAGCATATGCTTGCTCAAACTATGCAAAAACACTTTGGTGCCCAAACAAGCTACACATAACTGAACTTAGGTTATTCCTCTATTCATCTTATTTTTTAGGTTGATGCAAGATTATGTGTGAACCGAGATACTCACAGGTCCTTTCTGCACAGAACTTTAGATCAATCTGCTTCTCATTTTGAACTAAATTAGTTGACTCTGCCTAGTAATTGTCCCAAAACAAAGCCTTGTTACCCTCCCTCACATTCCATCTCAAGTTCTCTTTAATTAAGGGGATAAACCCTCTCAAAAAGTTTTGTATTTGGGAACCATATGTAAGAGGCTCTAAAGTGAAAAGTGTTGCAGCTTCTCGGCTGTGCAAATACTAAAATGACCCTGCCCTTCGCAACATCAAGAACTCGCACATCATAATGTGAGAACATCCGTTTCAATAATTCTTCGCTATCAAAATGATCCTTCCCTCATAACGCGAGCTTGTAATGGAATTACTTCAATATAAATGGAAAATAGCAGAATACTGGATATATAATAAAATTACTTTGAGGGGTAACCTCCAAAATCTTAAAATAAGATAATAATTCACAATATGATATGTATGGGAGAGATTTACTCATACATGTATATAAGTATGATTACGTAGGGTCACACCCCCTCATCCTAATTAGGTCGTCCTAAAGTAATAACAAACTAATGAATGCAGATATAAACATTAAGTGGTATAGGTCGATCCACACATATCTCAATATATGCTATAGGCTAAGGGCCATAGCATGCTGCCTTTAAAACATGTGATGCCTGCAATGTTGAGCATTTTTCTATTATGTTATATGATAGTTACATCCTTCCATGTCACATCCTTTTGCGGCAGGTTCTGCCCTGGATAAGATCCTTGGTGATCAACTTCATTTGTATCCTCTTGAGGTGAGTCAACTTCCTCTGGTTCCATGAGGATTCTTCCTTCTAGTGCCTCTGCTTGGACAGAAATACTCTGGCTAAAATTAGGCACCTGAAATACTGGTTGTATTTTGGACCTTTGGTTGAAGGAAGCCAATGCTGCTGATCCTTAGTTTTTTCCTTGATTTTGCAAAGATCTGGTTGTTCCTTTTGGGAAGAGGTAATAGATGGAAGTTGATAATCATAAAGGGCTGTAGATGGAGACATTTTAGAAGACGTCTCATTCAGGTGGTTGTTATATTGGCATATTCTCAAGAATAATTGAATACTTTTCCACTGGTTATTGAAGGTTTGATGGTATTTGTGCATTTGACCAGCTTTCATTCTTTAAGAATAGTTGTGATACATGCCCCACTGATCCATTTTTTAGAATCGTTTGTATTGGATGAGAGCTTGCCACATGCGATGATGTAGTACTCAACCCTCTATCCCAATTGATCTGCTATGCTTCTAAACGCAAAGATGCCATGGCCATCTTTTGTGCACAAGGGGTTTGATGTAAATCAAGGAAATTCTCCATTTGGGTGATCCATGTGACATGGTGCTTCCCATCAAAACTGTGTATCTCCACTTTGGGTAGCATGTTTTGATCCGCCTTATTGGAGCAAGGCAAATGTTGAGGCTGCGTCGGATTTGAGTTAGAGTTGCTTGGAGACCCTGGATGACTAGGTTGAGAACTGTTGAAATGTGGATGTGGTTGCAGACTAGCCAAGGTTGCCATGAGTTTTGTTTTCATTGTTCTCAAGCTATTGCTAATTTTGATGTTGACCGCATCCAAACCATCTTTTATCAACATTTCTGATTGTATGTTGCGCAAATCGTACTCAAGCTGACTGACTTGATGATCTGTTGAAGAAAACCCTTGGGCCACAAATTTAGCGAGTCCTATGTTTGAATCCATATCCTCTTTGTGAGGAGTTTGTCTTGGGGTGACAGGATCTTTGCCCCAGCCTTTAGCCCTGCAACAACTTAATTGTGATTGATAACATTTTCACCATTGACCAAACTTTGACCCGACAGTCTTGGGCTAATGTTGGCTGTACAAATAAAAACACAAAGAACCGACCCCAACTCTTATTTTATGAGCTTTCCAAAAATGTAAAAAACATCTTAAAAATCTGAAATTTGTGGGCTCTAAAGAAAATTTATGAAAAACACAAACAAAAATAACCCTTGTAAAACAAATCAGAAAGAGCTGAAATTTGGATGGTAGTTTTATGAAATAATTTCTGAAGTTCTTTACAAAAAATTGTAGAATAATCCGCTCTTTGGTTCAAGATATAGGAAAATTTTTAAAACACTAGTATTTTACTCACACTGCTACCCAAATTAAAGCTTTGATACCACTTGTATTCAAATTACTTCAATATAAATGAAAAATAGCAAAATATTGGATATATAGTAAGGCCACTTCAAGGGGGCAGCCTCCACAGTACTACAGTAAGCCAATAATTTACAAAATGATACATATGGGAGAGATTTCCCCATCCATATGTATAAGTATGATTACGTAGGGTCACACTATTTCATCCAGGCTGGCCTAAAGTAATGGCTAGCTAATGAAAGTAAATATAAATGTTAAGTGTGCCATAGGTTGGCCCACACATCAATATATGCTATAGGCTAAGGGCCTTAACAATGCTTCTAGAAATGCTTCCTTTATCGCTGGACACTTTTGAAGGTTTCTAGTTCTGTGCCATAATACCAAATGGTTGCACCATCTCAAAAAGGGTTGTCTGGATTCAAAACAATACCTCGAATCTTCCTGAGGCACCCTAAGTATAACACTTATACAAACACATAACAAACATGCCCAAAATAACAACATAGTATATGCGTGCACAGACTATGCAGGAACACTTTGATGCCCAAACAATTTACACATGGCTGAACTCAGGTTATTCCTCTAACCATAATTTCTGGTTGATGCAAGATTACGTGTGAACCCGGATGGTCTTTCATCACAGGTCTTTTTTGCACTAAACTTTTGATCAACATGCTCCTCATTTTGAGTCAAAGGAGTTGGAGGTGTCATCCCAAAACAAATCTTTGTTGCCCTTCCTTACATTCCATCTCAAGTTCGCTTTAATTAATGGGATAAACATTCTCAAAAAGTTCCATATCTGGGAACCATATGGAAGAGAATCTAAAGTGAATACTGTTTCAGCTTCTTGGCTGTCCAAATACTTCCCTCTAACCACCCTACTTCAAAGATTGTCCTTTATTTTATACAGCCTCCATATACTCTTTTCTTTCAAAGCTAAATCAAGGCCTTCATGGTCCTCAAACCCAAACCCCCATTCCATTTTGGTTAGCATATCCTTTTTTTGAGCTACTAGGGAGTTTTTCCTTTTTTCACCTTTACTATTTCACAAGCCTTTTTGATCCCCACTATGGGGCCCAAGATGCTATTAAAGAGGACAACCAACAAATTTTGTTCGCAAGATTTATGGGTTATAGAATGTGCAAAGAAAAATTAATGCAACGGTAAACCGACACACAGTCGAATGTATAAGTATTTTAGAAAATTTCAACTTTTATTGAATAGAAAGTATAGGGTAGAGTACAATGGTGTACAATGTTCAATAAGGATGAGAATGGGGATTCCCATGACCAAAAGAGGGAATCACTTCTGAATTGATTTGCTTAGGTTGGAATGAGATCTATGTTGCCCAGGAAATGAAAATGGAAATGGAAACGAGTACGAAATGCGGAAACGACAATTTAAAAAAAACCTTGGATATGAAACGTTACAGGAAACGTCCGTACAATATATATATATATATATATATATATATAATATATTATATATATATATATATTACTCATTTTATAATTGTAGACCATAAGAAATAATTGATAAAACACTCAATATATTTACTTTTTAAATAACATTATAGCTTTTTTTAATATACATAGAACTCCTAAACTAAGACTTAAATTACATGACATTTATAGAATATAAATAAATAGAAAGTTTATAAATTTTAATACTAATACGAAATAGAAATAAATAAATAGAAAGTTTATAAACAAATAGAACTAAACCTATATGCCTTGACACTCGACTCACCAAATGTGCCTCACAAAATTTCACGGCTTTGCCGGAAATGAGGGCACGGGAGCTCGGTAAATTCACTTCCACAAACCTCGACTGCTCTTAGAAAGATTCAAAGGGCACAATGAAAATTTGAATGGCGTTTCCCCAGTGTTTCGCACCACGTTTCTGTTTTGGAAATGTTTCAGACCTGAAACGGGAGGGTCCAAGGCATTTCCTGGTAACACAGAATGAGATACATATGCATATATGAGAGATACTATATTCTCAGGGCATGGCAATATTCACTATTATCTGGTCTATGCTCGTTTTGTCGCCCTTTGGGTTAATCGGTTAACGTATTTATATATACATCTTTGCAAGAAGGTGGTTACAACATACAACAGTTACAAAGAGATTAGTTACAATGGTTCATCTTTTGATTGAGTGATGGTTGACCTTCTTACAAGTGTGGTGGTTGAACTTTTAGCATGTAGTATGCTGATAGGTGCTCAGACATGGCACACATGTGGAGAGTGTCCTTTGATGTGTTGCTCGGATGGAGGTTGTTGACATATGGATTTGAGTTTTGGAGGTCTTATGAACGGCTAGGTATCATGAGATCGATGCACAATATGTTGTGATGTAGTGTTGTTCGCAAGGATGCCTCGAGATTGTGTGTAAAGCACCCAAGTTTAGAATGTTCTTTGCAACTGAGAAGTGATGCTAGGTACCATAGAGTTGTGTGGCATTGCAAAGGTGTTGCAAGTCCTTGTGTGTGGTGCATGATGCCCAAAAGATGAGGATCTCAAAGTTCGGTTACAGTGGTTCATCTTCTAGTTGAGTGACTGATGAGCTTCTTGAAGGTGTGGCAATTGAACTTTTAGGGCACGATATGCAAATAGGTGCTTTGACATGACACACATGTGGAGAATACCATTTGGTGTGCCTCATAGAAACAAAGAGCTGACATGTGGACGTTGAGTTTTGGAGGTCTTCGCGCACCTGCGAGGTGTTGCACGATTGATGTGAGATATATTGCAAGGTAGATTGTTGTGTGCAAGAATACCTTGAGGATGTGTGCATGGCATTTGAGTTCAGGATGTTTTTTTGTACTTGCAAAGTGATGTTGAGGTGCCATAGAGTTGTGTGGTACTATGCAAGATGCTACACCTATGCGCAACGGTACTACGAGTTCATGTGTGTGGTGCGAGACATTGCAAAGACAAGGAGGTCAAAGGTTCAAGGAAGGCACTGCATGTTTGCACAACAGCTCATAAATCATTTTTTAAAATCTTGTGGCAGCTCATGAATCGTTTTTTTTAATCTTGTGATTTCTTAATTATTTTTCATGTCTTTGGAATAAGGACATCATGTATCATTGAACTACTTGTGGAGAAAATTTAATTCATTGATTTTTACCTGTGAAGGTAAGCCATTTTGCTTTCCTTGTCAACAATTTTTCCTGAATTCTGTCTATCATTGCCTTCCATCACGCCACCTTCATCCTTCCCTCCATAAAGAGCATTCCTAGGTCTATAACTCATAAATTTTGAAGTCCATAATTCTGCAAATTGTTTCTTGTACTTCCCTAGGTACATTCAAGAAAAAGTTGTTTGACTTCTTGGTAATTTTCTTATGCAGGAGTTTCATTTCTCTTTATTTTATCTGTTTTGTTTATCTTTTTAGTATGTTGGATTGTAACAAAGTTTAGAACTTTTAGGTAATATAACATAATTAAGTTAGTATTTATTTTCACCATATTTCTAAATTTACATTATAGTTTATGAATTTGATTTTGTGTGTGCAAAATACATAAGATTCATTGTTATAATATTATATTATAAAAATCAACTTAAAAACAATGTATGCATATGTATCTTTTACAATAACTATTATATTCATGAATATGTGAACTGTATTTTGTAGTCAACTAAAATATTGTTGCAGAAAATGAGCCACACTCGAAATTTGACAAGGAGCCTACAAAAAAGCCTTGGTCACTTAAAAGGGTTGATAGCTTAGTGGTAGAGCATCCAACATACTCAATGAGAGGCCCTAGGTTCGAGTCTATGGAAATTAACATGGTATTAGAGCTAGATTAGGATCCTTGAGCTCTTAAGTGTGGCTTAAGAGGGGGTATTGCAGAAAATGAGCCACACCTGAACTGTAGCAAGGAGTTTTCCAAAAAGCCTCAGTCATAAAAGGTAGGTAGCTCAGTGGTAGAGCTCCTATTTGGTCCATGGAAATAAACCATGTATCAAAGCCAGATTAGGAGCTTTGTGCACTAAAGTGTGGCTTAAGGTGGGTGTTGGAGAAATTGAGCCACACTTGAACCGTAACAAGGAGGCTATTAAAAAGCCCAGGTAACAAAAGGGTTGGTAGCTCAGTAGTAGAGCTCCCAATATTCACAATGGGAGGTTCCAGGTTCAAGTTCTAGCTGGTGAATGGAAATTAACAAATCTAACAAGCTATCTATTCTGCGACTGTGATCATCCCTTGATCTTGCACAGTTTGGTCTACAAATTTATGTAGCTCTCTCTTGTGACTCTGATCATGGCTCTCTTGTGACTCATGTGATTGTGACCTTGCCCCTTGAAATTTTGCTGGTGAATGGTTTGTTTTGTGCCCTCGAAACTTTGAGCTCGACTGTCGTCTCCAGTCCATCTCGAGCTCACTCTTTATTTTGCGTCCTGTGTTGAGCTTCTTCCTTAGCCCTGCGACCTTCATTACTGCCCCCTAGCGACCACAGAATCATTTGCGACTATTTAGCTTCCCCTGTGACCATTTTGCTGCATCTGTGACCATTCAAATTTAAATTTTCTGTCGAGTTAGGTCGTGAAGTTGAGCTTGGGCTTCGACGTCGAGCTTGGGATTGGGCATCGTGTTGCGTTTAGTGTCAGGGTAGGCTCCGAGTTGGTGGTTGGGGTTCCCATTGAACCAGTTTTCCATTCACCCTGCTCCCTCCGGGCAGTTCGTGTGCCATTTGTAACTGTATCTCCCTGTTAAGCCACTGCCTGTCTTTACTTACTGGGTTGTCCTTGGTGTTGGACCCCAGTTGTCTGTGCACAGATGCCCTCTGACGGTTACTCCTCTAACCCCCTCTCCATATCTCCCTTATAGGCTGTCTACCCAACACACCTACGTGCCAATACAAAGTTCCAGGCGGGGGAGGCAAATAGTAACTTCTGTATAACAACTGACAAACACAACTCAGGTGGAGGGAGCCCCATAGATGATGCGGATTTCTTACAGGGATTGCTTATCCGGGTTCAACAGATGGAAGCTGATAACTAGGCCCTCCACTCAGAGGTTCTTATCCTTACAAACCGTATGGCAATGGTTGAAGCTGAAAATGCAATGTTGAAAGAAAAGATACTCAACAGTGTAGACGATAAGACCTCTCCCAATGGTAACAATAAAATACAAGTCAGATATTGAACCTCAAAAATAATCAGGAGGAAATCAGATTACAACAAGTCTCGCTCAAACAAGAAACAAATTCACACATTCAGTCTTGGGCTCAGGTGGTTGGAGGAAAGGACAAATCATCCCCACTTTTGGCTGTTGTTGAAGAGGTAGTCAAAGCTAAACTGGTGGAAGAACGAACCAGGCGGGATCGTGAGCTGAACCTTAAGGTTAGGGGGCTCCCCCCACCCCAACCATCACAGGACCCCTTGATAGTTGGGAACTCTTTCATCAGAGAGACCCTTGGTATCCACGATATCAATCTGGACTGTGCCTGGCTTGGGTACGAATCAACCCTCTTCATTCGATTCCGGTCAGCTACAGACAGGATGAGGGATTCTCTGAGCCAAAAAGCTTGCTCTTCTCACTTCCAAACAAGATCTTCCTGGACGAGGATCTTACCAAATCACAAGCGGCTGAACTCAAACACTCCAGAGAACAAGTTATGGCAAGCAAGGAAGGCAGGGAAAATGTGCAGTTATCCGAAATCTCTGAGTTGTTATTAGAGACACCTTCCCTCTTGGATGGGGGTGCCCCCCTGGGACTTCCAAATGACGGGGTTGGGGGAAGGGGCAACAGAGCACAGGCATGACTATTAGGTGTTGGAATGGGAACGGGTCTTTTGGTCCTCACCAAGCCTTGTTCAGGATGCTCTTGGACCCGCTAGCATCCTCTTCATCATAGAGACTCATGAGAGCCCTGTGCAGCCTCTCCCTCGTATCACGGGATGTCAGTGGTACTCCGCATGTCGGCAGGAGACTAGGAGCTTTGGCAGTGTCAGAGGGTCAAGTGGTGTTGTCATGTTTGTACAAAGATTCCCTGCAGAGCAGAATTTCCTTAGTTGCTAGAGATGAGTTTGCCAGGTTTCTTTGGGTCCGTTTGCAGGGAGTAGCTCATTGTTCCAGGGACATCTATATTGTAGTATGCTATTTTCCTCCAGGCCTCCTCCCCGTATGCCATCCACAATGGGGTTGATGGTGACCCTTTTATTGACTTGCATGATAGCATTGCCCAATACTCAACAATTGGTGATATCTTCCTGTTGGGTGATTTCAATGCCTGCACCACAACCCTTCAGGGTCCCTCTATATGACCGCGGGGAAGATTTGCTCTGTACTTAGGCACTTGATCCGGAGTCTGCTAGTCTGCATAGGACCTCAGAGGATGATTCGGGACCCCTCATTGCCTATGGCAAACACCTCTTGCAACTTGGTGAATTACAGGATGTAGTGATCCTTAATGGGATTGCTTGCTTTCTGGATTCGCATCTCTTCACTTACTGGCCTCATGGTGGGTGGGCTAGTGTTGTCAATTATGTCCTCTTGAGCCATAACTCCTTGTCCCTCGTTAGCCACTTTTCTATTTCATCCATCCCCCTTGCTGATCATGCTCTTCTTTCCCTTTCCCTCCGGTTCGACACCCCCCCCCCTCCTCCCATCGATCCCTATCTTGGCCCCCCTCACACCACCTTCCAGTTCGACGGAGGGGACTCCAACACCTTCTCCTCCCACCTTCGGGCCCTTCTCCCGTCGGAGTCCCTATTCTTTTCCATGGATAGTGTTGTTGCCAAGTACTCCCGATTGTCCACCATCTGGGAGGTTGTCTTTTTCTTTCCCTAGCTCTACTTGTTCCCCCTCCACTTTCCATCGCCAAAAGGCTTGCCCCATGAATAAGTGGTATGACATCGAGTGCAAATCCCTCCACCGCCAATTACGGCATGCTTTTTACTTGGCCCACCCCTCTTATCACACCTTGAAAACCTCTTACCGACGTTTCCTTCGCCGCAAAAAACGCCTTTATATCCCATTGCAGACGAGCTCTTTGTGCTTCCCTCCAATACTCGCCTAAACTTTTTTGGCACATCATTTTCCCTCGCACTTCTCCTCTTCACGCTGATCTTAGCCCTAGAGCCATGCTCTCCCACACCTCCAATCTCTATGATATCCCTGGCCAGCCTCATATTCACGGTGATAAGCCCCCTTCCTCTTGTCACCTATTTACCTCCAGGAAAATCAAAGAGGCCATCAGAATGATGAATAGCAGCAGATCAACAAATGAAGAGGGGTTTGAAGTAGAATTTTTCAAGTATGGGGTGGGGGTTCTTGGCAGCTATTTGGCTGACCTCTTTAATCATGTTGTGTGCTCGGGTTTTCTTGCCAGCATGGCTAGATCATACCATTTACCCGATCCACAAGTCGGGCCCTAGTTCAGATCCCAATAACTACATGACCATTATGGTGGGTCACACTTTCTCCAAACTTTATTCTATTGTCCTCCATATGCAGCGTTTTCGAGGCGTTGGAACGAAGACGACTTAGAGCTAGGGGCAAACAGGGTTTCACCCTGCTCACCAGACTATTGATCATATATTCACTCTCAGGGCTATCATCGAGGAGGCATGCCACCACTCGGCGAAAGTTTACTGTTGCATTGTAGACTTCTGGAAGGCATTTGATTCCGTTCCGTGCGTTGCACTTTTTTAGCGGCTCAGGGACATCGATATTTCGGAAACCCTTGCCACTGCCATCATGCACTTTTACGAGACAGTTCTGGGCCGCCTCCGTATGACGCACAGGGAATCAGATTTCATCAGGAGTACCATTGGGGTTAAACAGGGGTGCCCTCTGTCCCCGACCCTTTTCGGTATATATATGGACGATCTCGAGTCCTTCCTTCGTGAACACATACAGGATAGTGATGGGTGTCTTCTCCACTAGGTTCTGATTTACATTCTTTTGTTCGCGGATGATGTAATCCTCTTAGCTTCCTCTTTGGAGGGCCTATAGAGACAATAGATGCTTTAGCTCTGTTATGGGATCTCCGACAACTGATTGTTAACCTGGCTAAAACGAAGGTTATGATCTTCAATGGTTTGAAGACCTCTCATCTCCACTTCTTCAGGGGCGATGAGATAGAGATCACCAGTGCTTATACATATTTGGGAGTTTAATTCTCAGGCCCAGGGTTCAGTATGAGACATGCCCTTCTGCCTAGAGTCTATACAGGTTATGGTTCCTTAGCTCTCCTCCGAGAGACAGTGGTTTCGCCATCATTTCCAGGATGTCTCCTCCAAAATGTCCCTCGTGGAATCTCTCATCAAGCCCATCGTCCTTTATGGATATGTTGCTTGAGGCCTTCGTCACTCGAGTCTGATTGGGCTTCGGTCAAGAGAGTCCAAACTCTTCTCCTCCACTGGTTTATCCGATGCAAGCAAACCGTCTCTCATCATATTATTCTGGCTGAATTTGGTGCTCGTTCTTTTAGATTGTAGGCTATATTTGATATGATCTCTTTCTTGCACCGCATCAGAGGCTTCGCCGTTTTGGCGGAAGGGTGAGACATGTATCTGTTCCTAGCCTACTGCTCTTCAGAGGCTATTGCTCACTTTGATGGTCCCTATTGTGGTCGCTGCTGGTTTGCCGAGGTTTCCGACCTTTTGGGGATAGTTGGTATTTAGATGGATCGTCTCCCTCCTTTTCAGTACTCCTTAGATGTGCCACACCACCGTCTTCCCACTAGACAGGTACTGAACATGGCCATTAGAGAGGATATCTATAGATGTTTCATCCTTACCACTTGGGCGAAACCCCAGAAGGGGTCTTCGCCCCAAGTTGGCCTTTTACGCCGAACACTTCAAGGAGATGAGTGATGGCCTCATTATTCGTCCATAGTATACTTGCCATCACTGGCCGCATGCGCTCCGCAATGCTCTTAGCCAGATCAGAGTTGGTTCCCATAGACTCCGGTGCGAGACAAACCACCACCTTGATCGCTTTGACAGGATCTGCCATCTGTGTAATCTCCAGGAGCCCGAGACAGAGATATAATTTATTTTCAAATGCCCCATATACTATGCGATCAAAGGGAGGTTTCACTGTCTCTTCAGAGGGGCACAAAATCTTTTGGACTTCTTCAAATTTAAGGATCAAAAATGTCTTGCTTTATACATTCAGGAGGCCATGAGGCTTCGTGAGCACACTCTTTAGCTTCATGCTAGACCAGATTCTTATTAGTTGATCACTTCCTTCTTCACGGTGCTACCTTTAGCGAGAGGCACCAAGCGCTAATGGACGACTAGCTCCGCCTCTGATTCCAGATTGGTCCATCCTAGGGATAACATTCACAGCTCACCGAGCCATCATCTTCATGTCAGTACCAGGCCTGGCTCTAGGCCACAGATGAGACCTATCTAATCTTCTAGACATAACATGACGACCAAACAACTTAGTAGATGACCCTTGCACTCTGCTGCCTCCTCGTCCGGTTGTTTCTTGATCCAGATTTCTTCTAGTCGGCCTCGAATGTTAGGGGAGCTAATTCCACCATCCCATGATGGAATCTCTTCTCTTCTTCACTCCGACCTTCCTTCTTCTCTTCTTCTTGCTTGTAGACCCACACCTGGGCTAGGTGTCGGGATTGTTCTCTCCATTGCTACTGCCTTCTGAGGCCCCCCATATCTTCTTTGTTTTGCTCTTTCTTGGAAACGTTTGGTCCCCTGCTTTGTGTTTACCCGGGCTGGCTTTCTCAGTTCCATTGACCTACTTTGTGGTCATTTGTGGGACATTAATATATTTATCTTATCTTATCTTATCTAAACCTAAATGTTTCTTTCCATATGCGCATTACTTATTTTATACACACATACATACGTACGTACAATATACAATATGTTATATATAAGTTTAAATCTAATTTTTACAAGATAAATTCCTAGCATTTCTGTATGAGGATTTGTTGACGCAACTGAGATTATACACTCCAATCGTTGGGAGTAATTTAAATGTTGAACTTGTTATTTGACGAGTAAATCTCAATTTGGGATTAATGTTATAGTGTAATTGGTGTTCTAATGGTGCCATTGGGCATACTTTAGCCTCTTGGTTCATGCTGTTTTTTTCGCATTTGACAAACTAAAAATTATTTTTCCTGTAAGCCTGAAGGATAGACATCATTAAAATTGTATTGTTATACAGTGAGTTTTTGTTGTCATGTGTTATTGTTATACAGGAAAAATCGAGGGTTGAAGCTGAGCTGAAGGCTCTTAATTTAAAAGTGTTCAATGAGGGGATGGATCAAGAAGATTACGCTCTGGAGAAGTCTCTTCTAAGAGAACTAGGAGAACTGCTTCTTAGAGAGGAAATATACTGGAAGCAGAAATCAAGGGAACTTTGGCTCAAGGATGGTGATAGGAACACGAAACTTTTCCATGCCTCTGTTAAATCCAAAAGGAACTCGAGCTTTATCTCGGAATTTAAGAATGGCGAGGGGGATTTGTTGGTTGATCAGAAGGATATTAACAATGAAGGTATCAATTTCTTCTCCGCCTTGCTTGCTGATGATGTGACCTCCTTTGATGAGGCTCAATCTTCCCTTTGGAGTGTATTCCTTCCCTTATCTTGGAGTCCCAGAATGCAGCTCTGTTAAAGCCTTTCTCCTTCACTGAAATTGAAAAAGTTGTCTTCTCCATGAAGAAGAATAAAGCTCCGGGTCTGGATGGCTTCCCTGCTGATTTTTTTCAGAAATTCTGGGGGATTGTGGGATATGATGTGTGGGTGGCTGTGGAAGATTCGAGGAGGTCCCGTTCGGTGCTCAAAATGTTGAATAGCACTTTCATATGCCTCTTCCCGAAACAACCTCAACTTTCCTCCTTTGCGGACTTTAGGCCTGTCTCTCTCTGTAATACCACCTACAAAATTATTTCTAAAGCCATTGCCCTTCGATTGAAAGCTGTTTTGGATCCTCTAATCTCCCAAGAACAAACCGGGTTTATGCCGTTCAGATCAATCTTGGAAGGAGTTATTTTGTCTCATGCGTTGACTCACTCCCTTTCTTCTTCGAATTCCCCTGGTATGCTCTTGAAGCTTGATATTAGTAAAGCCTATGATAAAATCAACTGGAGATTTCTCATAAGAACTCTTAGAAAGTTTGGCTTCTCCAAGGGGCTGTGATTGGACCTTCAGCGGTGTCTCTGGCCCTTCCTTCTCGGTGTTGATCAGCGAGAGTGCTGAAGGTTTTTTTGTTAGTAGGCAAGGTGACCCTCTATCCTCTTTTCTCCATATTCTGGTTGTTGAATCTTTGGGCAGGTCTTTGAAGAAGAAAATGGTGGAGGGTAATCTTAGGGGTTTGAAAATTGCTGATGGTGTCCCTCCTCTCTCCCACCAACAATTCGCAGATGATACTTTTTTGTTTGGTAGGGCCAACATTCGGGAAGCTATAGAGCTAAATGGGACTTTGGATGTTTACTCAAAAGCGGCAGGGCAAGAAGTTAGTCTTATCAAATCTTGCATTTTTTTCTTCAATGTCTCCCCTCAGCTTGAAGCTCGTATTCTGAATATTTTCAATTTTTGAAAGGGTTTCTTGCCGGTCAAATATCTTGGTATTCCCTTGTTTAAAGGTGCAGGTAAGGTCTCGTTGTGGAAAGATCTGCTCTCCTCGTTGGATGCTAAATTAAACTCTTGGAAAGGTAAATGGCTTTCCTTAGCTGGGAGAATGCAACTTATCAAATTGGTTCTCAATGCCTCTCCTATGTATTTGTTTTCCGTTCTCAAATTTCCCAAAAGTGTGTTGGAAACGCTGAACGTGATGATGGGAAAGTTTCTGTGGCAAGGTCTCTCGGGAGAAAAGAAAATCCCGTTGATCAGATGGGATTCTCTAACTAAACCCAAGGCACTTGGTGGGGCGGGGATTCTTAATTTGGGCCTACAAAATTTGGCACTAGGTGCTAAGATGGTGTGGAATTTAATTTCAAAACCCAACAGTCTTCTCAGTCAGGTTTTTGAAAAGAAATACCTGGGAGCCCCCCTTCCAGAATCTATTCTTCGTATTGTGAACCCGCCCAGGGTTCTCATATATGGAATTTCATGTTGGATTGAAGGTCTTTATTCTTATTCAATGTGGACTAGAAATTGGGGAATGGTGAAAAAGCCCTATTTTGGGATGATCCTCGGAATGGCTTCCCTGCTTTAGGGGACATTCTGGAATTTGCTGAAATTAAAGAGATGTATCTCGAAGATTGGGGTTCATTTGTCTCGAATTATGGGAAATTGGCTGATCCTCCCCCCTCAGTTTTTCTCTGGAATGAGATTGATCATCTAGGACTCTCGGATACTGTAATGAAGAATTTTAAGTTTGCTTTGCAGGAGAGGCAAGTATTGATCTCTTGCAAGAATGATGAAATTGTCTGGATTGCTGCTTCCTCGCGGTCGTATTCCTCTCATCTGGGTTGTCTTTTACTTCATGAAGATGTTGTGGTAGAGGCTAACATATGGAAAGATTGTTTGGAACCTCCCTGGCCCCCAAAGGCCGGTCTTTTTACCTGGATGGCCTTCCAGGATAAAATTCTTACGCAGGAAAGAAGAAAAAAGTTTGGTTTACAGAGCCCCTCTAGGTGTGTTTTATGTGAAAACGAAGAGGAAGATAGGGATCATTTGTTATTACACTGCCCCTTTGCAGTGGAGTGTTGGAATTGGTTGTGTGCCAAGCTTAATCTGCCTTGGGTTCAACCGTTCTCCCTCCTTGCAGCTATCTTGGCCTAGCTGGTGTATTCCCACTCGGGGGCCTTGTCCTCCATATGGCTTTGCAGTCTTGTGTTTCTCCTTTGGAGTATATGGTGGGAAAGGAATAAGTGACTCTTTTGGGAGGAGTTTAGTTCTGTGGAAGTGGTTCTCTGCAAGCTGGAAGGTGCCATTTCGAAAGTGGTGTCATCAAATTGGTTGTGATCTTGTCCTTTTACGTCTCAAGACAGGATGCTTGAAAGGAATTGGCCTCGGATCATCAAAGCTATAGATGGTGCCCTTAAATCTTCATTGCCTTCCTCCTTGGCTAGAAAAAATGCTAAATGGTCCCCCCCTCCCCTTGGTTTTTTAAAACTAAATTTTGATGGGGCTGCCCGGGGTAACCCGAGTGTTTCTGGAGCGGGGTGCTTAATTCGTAATTCTATGGGTAAGTTGGTGGGCGCTGCTTCCTATAAGCTTAAAGTGGGTACCTGTAATTCCATGCTGAGCTTCAAGTGCTTAGTAAGGGTTTGTTCTTAACGGCCTCGCTTAAAATTGAGAACCTGGAAATTGAGGGTGATTCCTTGGTAATCATTAATGCCATTATAAAAAAAAGAGCCCTTTCATGGAAGTTGGACCTAGGGGTTCAAAATTTTTTATGGCAACTCTCCAAATTCAATAATTGGAGCATCATGCACGTGTATAGGGAAGGTAATCAGTGTGCTGACTGGCTAGCTAATAAAGGTATAGAACAAAATCTTTGGGAGAAGATAGATGGTAATGGCTTTGCATGGGAGGGCCTTGATATGATGGTTTTGAAGGAGGCGCCCAATTATGGATTCGACGACAGTTCTCCTCCTGCGTGTGAAGGATGGCATTGCTACTTAAGGCGGGGGGAAGGGGTGGCGGGCTCTTTTTCCTTCAGTTTCTGCTTGTGTCTGTTATGGATCCTCCTCAGGCTCCCCTATTGGCTTTGTATTGCGATATGCTGGAAATGGCTTTTCGTAACAAGGTCTCTGACTGTAGGTTGAAGAAAATCTTTCGTATCTCTTGCTTTGAGGATTTGAAGGCTATTAAATTGGTCTTGGGGCTGGGTTTTTTGAATGTTGAAGGGTGGCTGAGGATTAATAGCGAAATTGCTTCCATCTTTGTTGAAAATTTGCTGGTTCTTCGTCCCTCTAAGGCGAATGTAGTTAATCTAGCTGCCTACTGGTTGGTGCCCTCATTCTGTGGAAACCTAGCCTTAGAGGTGGCTAACTTTAATCTGGTGTCTTGGCCGGTGTCGGTGGGGGATCTGTGTCCACTGGGTGGTAATGATTTGGGTATGGCGGACTTGGAGAAGTGTTTTCAAATTTTGTTGGAATTTGCCGAGTCTTGGGTGGTTGTTTGCGCGGGATAAGAAGTCCGGGCGTGCCCGCATTCAGCTTCCAAATGTGAGGGCTTTGGGTTTGCCTTTGGAGCCAGTGTCGTGCTGGTGGGTTGAGCTCCGAGCTTTTGCGGGTGATGCCTTCAAACACCTTTGGCGGGGTTGGCTCAAAGGCACTGTGGCTGACGTGGATTCCGAAATGGAGCTTGGGATGGATCAAGGACATTCTGCGGGGGGTCTCAATATATCGGTGGATGATGTTTAATTTGTTATATCTCTTTCAGGTCCTAGGGTTAAGTATATAGAATAAATTATGGTTTTTGTTTATATGCTAGTGGGACCTGGTTATAGTTGGTTTTTGTGACATCTGAGGTTAAGCCTCCTTCTTTTGTAAATAGGGAACGCGTCCCTTCAACTCGCCTTATCAATTAAAAATAAAATAATGGAATGTTATGCTTTTATACCTTATACTTGTTTCCTTAGTTCAATCGTTGAGTTAGTTATTTTCTGGTAAGTGCTTACACACACATATATTATTAAGGTCAATTGTCATACCTACTATTCCCTTTTGTATTATAGGAGTTTGATTGATATATCTAGAGTCTATTGAGTACCATGCATAAATCGAACCTAAACATACTTAGAAGCCATGTACAGTCATGTGAATATTAATGAAGTCGTTCCTACCTTTCTCATTCTATGCTTGTGTTCATTCACGCATGTGATGGTTGAGCATATTTATTTTTAGATAGTTTTTTTTGTTCCCTTGTGGTAAATGTTTTGCTTAATACGCTGTTCTTTGTTGTAGAAATAACTAGCTATGTTTTTGGCATTGCTGTCGATTTGTTCCCCTGCAACCTATTTGAAGATTGCATGTGCTGCGGTTCAGTCACTCTTGACTGCTGGTAATATCCCACTGTCATAGGAAATCCTGAAATTGAACGTTGAAAAAAATCAAATACGGAAGAAATTATTAACAGATCATGAAATCTATCAATGATATTAAATCAGAGAAGAGGGGAATTATTAACAATGGACTTCTCTTTTGTACATAGAATCATGATGAACTACTTTGTCCAACAAGAAGCCTTAGAAGCTCGAGTTACTCATGTAAAGCATATGACAAGCTCACGTGGAATGAGCATATTACACCGTTGATGACCCTGTCTATAACATTTTTTGAATATTGATTTATCAATGTGCAAAGTGTTTGTTGAGTAGCATGAGCAAGACATTGAATGACAAGGTGGAAGGAATAACAACTAGATAGAGAGAAAAAGGGCCAAAGCACAGCATTAATGGGCTTTTTCCTTCAAGGCTCATATGAAAAAATTACTTTTAATTATTAGAACGAATCAAGAGTAGTGATTAGTCATGCACACTTGTCATGCAATTAGGTTAGAGTTTGGTTGAGAAGGAAATAAGCGAACGGTATATCAATGGCATTAGTGGGTTGGCAAAAGGTGCTTTGGAAGAAAGTCTAGGAAAGTGTGCTACATGATGAAGGTTTGGTGATTGTATAAGTTCAAGGGAAAGAAGATTCAAAAAAAGGCTTGTTCCTTTTCGACATGAGAATTGTGGTGTGGGTCCCTTGGGGAGTCAAGGATGACAAGCCCCATGATGAGAGGGAGCTTAGTTTTAATCTAGAAGCCAACATAAGAGTGTGACATGGTGGCATTTTTGAAAGAGTATAGTGCAGATATATCTCAGATCCTAGGATATCAAGGTGGCTTAGGATCAACAATGCTGAGATGAAAATTCCATCATGAGTACAACCTATGCTTTCCTAAGGAGAGCATATCTGCCAAGCCAACTGACAAAGGGAAGCTGGATGGGATTGATTGAATAGGAGGGGATTTCTAAGTAAACCAAGATCTGTTTTGTCATTGCAATACTTTTGAAACAATATGAATTCCAATGGTCAATTTCCACCCACTATGAGATCATGTTGCCATTTCAAAAGTTGAGAATTAAGGAAATCATTTAAAAATGAATTCAAAGCATTAATAAATGCTAATAAAATATTGGCAGATTTATATAATGCAATACACAAAAAGTTTGATTTGATGACTTTAAATAACAAATGCCTTAAGATCTCGATTGGGAAATCAGAGAAAGACAAGGCCAATATTGTAAAAGAGTTGGTTTATTAATGACTTGTTCCCCAACTACGTGTATTTGAAGTTCGTCCTACCCACCTCTTAGAAAGAATTTAAGAAGCCTATGATGTGGCTATGAATCTAGCGAGTGGAGACAAGACTTGTGCAAGGTTGAAGGTGGATAGTTATTGAAATGATTGGGAAGACTTGTACGAATCTGCAATGTTCCCTTAGGGCATACAATAAAGAAATTTGGATTTCCTAGAGAGCCCTTATAGAAAAATGACAGCAGCTTGATTTTTATTTTAAACCCTTACCGATTTTTTTTTTACAGCAAGCTGAAATTTCATTTTATTTATCAAAATACCCACAATTCACAATACCCAGAAGGCTTGAAACATCTAGTAGACCTCTAATAACATCAACATGGAAGAAAATAATTTTTTCTAGTAAGGGAATTTTTTAAATTTATTTCAGACCTGGAAATTGTTGAAACTTCAAAATTTCATGTCTCCTGGAATACTTGTAGTGACAATGCAAAGGATAGCTCAAAATGATCACAAAAATAAAAGCTACCAATTAAAGCAAACCTTAGATTTTTCCACCCACGGAAAGATCCCCAGAAATGATTATGAAATCTCCATATGTGTAGATCAAACTTGAAATGGATGTGAAATCAATGAAAATGGCTGCCTCATACAGCCCAAAACTTTCACAAGTGAATCTTACCTAATTGTTGGCTGACCCAACACAAAATAACCTTGAAAATCAGACCTGCAGATGATGCCCTAGTTGTAATAAATCTGAAAACAACCCCAAAACATGCCCTAAATTTGAAAAACAACCTTCTAATAATTGAAATTTTGAACTGTAGCACAATAGTGAATCCCAAGTGAATCCACCTCGCAAAATTGAGAAATTTTCGTTCCCCAACCTTCAAACCTTGGAGGTTTTCGTCCCCAAAACTCATTCTCCTTGAGGGTTTTCGTCTTTAGAAGATTTGATGCAAGAAAATAACTTAACATGCAATGACAGAAAACAGATTGGCAAAAGATCCCCTCAAATGAATACCAAACATCCTTTTATAACCTTGCCTTTTTCCAAGTTGGGTGCTCCATGTGGGACTAAAAGTGATTTTTAATTTATAAAGTGACTTTCTTATTTCTATTTTATCTGTATGAATACACTTTATCATAAAGTCACTTAAATAATAAAAAGTCCCCCTTCTAAAATATCGTTATAACTTAATTTTTTTTTTTATAAATATTACAAAGCTTAATAAAACAACTTAAAAATATAACAATAAATTACTTCTCTTGCATTTCCCCTATAAGACCTCGGGAAATCATCTAGGGCAGAAAGGGTCTCATGGTGAGCTTGTGTCAAAGATGGGACATTACAATTCTCCCTTCATGAAAATCCTCAATGAGAAGGAACTTTGGGGACGAAAACCTCCAAGGTTTGAAGGTTGGGGAACAAAAGCTTCTAAACTTTGTGAGGTGGATCCACACGAGATTCACTATTGTGCTAGAATTCCTAATTTCAGTTATTGTAAGGTTGTTTTTCATAAATAGGGCATGTTTTGGGGCTTTTTTCAAATTTATTACAGTTATGGCATCATGTGCAGGTCTAATTTTCAGGGTTTTTCAGTGTTACGTGGGGACGCGTCCCCCCTAAAGTGGCACGTTCTGGACGTCCCGAACGTCCTGGGGACGGGGGATGTGGGGGAAACGTTTCCGCCACGTTTCTCTTTTTTTTTGGGGGTGTGAAACGTCTGGGGGACGTTTGGCAGGGTTGGGAAACGTCTGGGGGATGTGGGGGATGGGGGGGATGTGGGGGGGACGTCCAGGCGTCCCCCACGAGTTTGGCCACAAATGCAAAGTTTAAAACATAAAAACAACACCGTTACTTTTTTTTAAAATTGTAAATCATTAATAATAGAAAAACAACATTACTAACCTAACCGTAACCCTAAATGTGCAATTTTATGTTATAAATTTACATTATGGGCTCGTTTCAAATTCACACAAGAGTGAGAGCAAGCAAGAGCAAGAGCAAGAGCAAGAGTGAGAGCAAGAGCAAGAGCAGGCAAGAGGTATTTATATTTATAATTTTATTTGCTTACAATAGCCGTAAAAGTTTTTTTTTTTTTTAATTTAGATTATTATTTGCATTTTTGAGGGGTTGTTTTTTAGCATTTGCATCTACATTCACAATGTTATCATGCGTGTAGTTTGTAGGATTTAAAAATATGCATATTGCATAGGGTTAGGTTGTAAATGGTTTTTTTTTTTTTTAAATTACATTTTTATTTCTATTTTAAAATTTATCTTATATTTGCATTTTTTAGGGGATGTTTTTTAGCATTTGCATCTACATTCACAATGTAATCATGCATATAGTTTGTAGGATTTTAAAAACGCATAGTAAAATTTAAATGGTTACGTTTTTTTTTAATTTTTTTTTTTAAATTTTTTTTTAAAATTTTATATTATATTTGCATTTTTTAGGGTTGTTTTTTAGCATTTGCATCTACATTAGGCATATAGTTTGTGGGATTTAAAAAAATGCATCTTGCATAGGGTTTCGTTGTAAAATTTAAATGGTTACGTTTTAACTTTTTTTTAATGACATTTTATTTCTAGTTTAAAATTTATATTTACATTTTTTAGGGGCTGTTTTTACTTTTTTAGCATTTGCATTTACATTCACAATATAATCACGCATGTCGCATATAGTTTGTAGGATTTTAAAAAATGCAGATTGGTTACGGTTTTTTAAAAAAATTAATCAATCATATAGTTATGGTTGTTTTTAATTCATTGCAGCAATCATCACAATGAGTTCTTCATTTGAGTATGAGTATGAATCAGAGCATGAATCATAGCAGGAGAGGGTTGAATGGGAAGTTGAGGTAGGTGGCCGTGGAAGAGTTGGTGATGCCACAATGGGGGGGAGTGGAGAAGGGACACAAAATGTCGTGGCAGTGGCAACTGGTAGTTCAGCTGGTAGTGCTACCAATTGCCCCTCTCCAATATTGTCCAAATTTGCCATTGGACCATTTGATAAGAAGAAGCCATTACAACAATTTGCCCAAATTATTGATAACCCTACCTCCAAGTATTGAGGGGGGAGCAAAGTATGGAAGTGCAACATATGTGCACTGACTTGGCATGGCAGTATCACTAGGACCAATGCATACTTGTTGCACATTACAGGAAGGGGGGTTGGCACTTGTAAGGGCCTCACTAGAGCAGAGAGCTGAGATGGTGAGAATCTTCAATGGAAATACTTCAATGTGCCAGAAGTTCGTGGTTCTACTCTGGCTGGTTCTAGTTTTAGAGTGTTGGAAGTGGAAAGCAGAGGGAAGACAAAGGCCGTGGGGGCAGCCCCAAATTCAGTTGTTGACATGTTTGATTCAAAGGCAAGGGAAGAGGCAGATGATGCTATTGGGAAATTTTTCTATGCTGCTGGGATTCTATTTAATGTCGCTCGCTCTCCTTATTACAAGGAGGCTATGGCTAAGGTTGCAAAAGCAGGTACAAGCTATGTGCTTCCTAGAGACACAAAACTCAGGACAACAATCTTGGATAGAAACTATTCCAAGGTTAATCTATTGATGGAGGAGATGAAGGTGACATGGGTGTCACATGGATGTAGCATTATCATAGATGGGTGGACGGATATTAAACACCGTCCTCTCATCAATATCATTGTCTCTTGCAAAGATGGACCGTACATCTTGGAGCAATTGATTGTTCTGGGAAGCAGAAAGATGTTGAGTTTCAGTATCAGATTTTGAAGGATGCTATTGAGGAGGTTGGACCTTCAAACGTTATACATGTTGTCACAGATGCAGCTTATGTGTGCAGAGCAGCAGACAAGCTAGTGGAGCGGGAATATAGGGATATTTATTGGACTCCATGTTGTGTGCATGCCATGAACAATGCACTGAAAGACATAGGGAAGATTCAATGGGTTAATCAGATAGTGATTGAGGCCAGAGATGTGCAGAAGTTCATATGTAATCACCACACATCATTGGCACTTTTTCGAAATTTTTCGAAGAAGGAATTTTTGAAACCAGTTGACACCCGCTTTGCTTCTTATTTTATTTTGTTGGAGAGGATGTCTGAATTGCAGGAGCCCCTGCAAATTATGATTATGACAAAGGATTGGACGAGGTGGTGTGAGTCCAAGACAGATCAAGGGAAAAAAGTGAAGGAAGTGGTGTTGCGGAAAACATTTTGGGTTGATATGAAATACATCATATCAATCATAGCTCCAGTTTTTAGTGTCATCAAATATGGGGATTCTAACAGCCCCAATCTTGGCGAGATCTACGAGTGCATTGACAGCATGCTTGGGCAAATGAAGGCAGCTATTCGGGTGAGGGACCCCACTTAGGAGTTCTATGATGAACATATACAACCCATTATTCAGCGGAGATGGGAGAAGTTGAACACTCCTCTTCATATGGCTGCGTATACATTGAATCCCAAATGGTATGTGGAGAGGCCAGACAGAGTTGTCCCATTGGATGATGATGAGGTGAAGAAGGACCTTATGAAGGCCTTTAAAAAAAGTACACTCCACAGGAGGCTTCACAGATCAGATTGGAGTGGCTCGACTTCTCTGAACTTGATGGGTACAAAACATCAGCAAAGACAAACAGGGTAACAATAGCACATGAGAAGCTAGTGAGTTGGTGGTGACTGTATGGGTTTTCAGGACTGCTGCGACCACTTGCCATTCGCGTCCTTTCCCAGGTTTCTAGCTCCTCTGCCTCTGAGAGGAACTGGTCTACATATGGTTGGATACACTCTGTTAAGAGGAATAGGCTTACCTCTGCGAGAGCGGAGAAGCTTGTAGCTGTACATAGTGCTTTGTGTCTTATAGATCGCAAGACACCTGAGTACAAACAGACTCCAACATTACGGTCGGATGTAGATCCCGGGGAGCCGAGGCAGGTTGAAGAGGACAGTATTGTGCAACGGGGATTGATTGGGCTTACCTTCGAGGACGAGGATGCTAGTACCAACGAGGAGGAGTTCATGGATATTGCTTCAGATGCAGATTCTGATTTTTAGGCTTATACTTGTAGTTGTCCTCTTTTTTTGTAGTATTGACAATAGACAATTGTTGGTGTATTTGGCTATGAGATTAATGATATGAATATCAATTATTGTCACTCGATCAATCGTAATTTACTACTCAGATTTAGTCTTTTAGAATGGTTTTACTTTCAAATATCTTTTATAATATATTAAGGAATGTATTTGATATTTTGATGTTTATGAGTTCAGGTTTCACCTTATTTAAATCTCAAATGGTTTTATTTCAGCTTATTTATATAATTTAGTCACTATATCTTTTTATTTTAAATATTTATATATTTTTTAATCAGCCATCCCCCCGCCGTCCCCAAAATTTAGAAATTTTTTGCCGTCCCCGAAACCCCGTCCCCCCATCCCCCCGTCTCAGGTAACTATGGGTTGTTTTGTGTTGGGTCAGCCAACAATCAGTTGAGATTCACTTGTGACAGTTTTGGGTTGTATTTAGCAACCATTTTCATGGCTTTTACATCCATTTCCTGTTTGATCTACACATTTGGAGGTTTTTAGATCATTTTTGGGTGTCTTCCCATGGGTGAAAATATCTAAGGTTTGCTTTAATTGATAGCTGTTATTTTTGTGATCATTTTGAGCTATCCTTTACATTGTCACTCCAAGTATTCTGCGAGATATGAAATTTTGAAGTTTCAGCTATTTCCAGGCCTGAAATAAATTAAAATAAATTCATATCCTTGTTAGAAAAATTATTTTATTCCATGTTGATGCTACTAGAGGTCTCCTAGATGTTTTAAGCTTTTTGGGTATTGTGGGTTGTGGGTATTTTGATAAATACAATGAAATTTTAGATTGCTGTATTTTTTTTGGTAAGGGTTTTAAATAAAAATCAAATTGTTGCCATTTTTTTGTAAGGCTTCTTTAGGAAATCTATGTTTCTTTATTTTATGCCCTACAGGGACATTACAATGGTATCGGAGCAGTGCAACAAATGCATGGTGAAGAGCTCCTGAGACTGATTTGGGATCTTTGGATTACAACAATGACTAGTTGGGAAGAGTCGGAACAATTGAGTGATAATTGCTTGAGGACAAGCAATTTTTGGGAAGGGAGGATTGTAATGTCCCCTTTTTAACATGAGTTCACCATCAGACCCTTTCTGCCCTAGATGATTTCTTTGGGGCTTAAAGAGAAATACAATGGAAGTAGTTTATTGTTATATTTTTAAGTTGCTTTATTAAGCCTTGTAATATTTATAAAAAAACAACTTTAAGTTGTAACGATTAATTAGAAGGGGGACTTTCTATTATTAAAGTGACTTTATTATAAAATGTATTCATAAAGATAAAATAGAAATAAGGAAGTCAATTTATAAATTAAAAATCACTTTTAGTCCCACATGGAACACCCAACTTGGAAAAAGGCAAGGAACAGTTATAAAAGGAGGTTTGAGTATTCATTTGAGATCATCTTTTGCCAATCTATTTTCTATCATTACATGTTAAACTATTTGCTTGCCTCAAATCTTCTAAGGTCGAAAACCCTTGAGGAGAAGGAACTTTGGGGACGAAAACCTCCAAGGTTTGAAGGTTGGGGAACGAAAATTTCTCAACTGTGTGAGGTGGATCCACCTAGGATTCACTATTGTGCTACAATTCAGAATTTCAGTTATTGGAAGGTCGTTTTTCAGATCTAGGGCATGTTTTAGGGTTGTTTTCAAATTTATTACAACTAGGGCATCATTTGCAGATCTGAGTTTTAGGATTTTTTTGTTTTGAGTCAGCCAACAATTAGTTGAGATTCACTTTTGACAGTTTTGGGTTGTATTTGACACCCATTTTTATGGCTTTCACATCCATTTCCAATTTGATCTACACATTTGGAGATTTCAGGATCATTTTTGGGGGTCTTCCTGTGTGTGGAAAATCTAAGGTTTGCTTTAATTGATCGCTGCTATTTTTGTGATCATTTTGAGCTATCCTTTGCATTGTCACTCCAAGTATTCCGGGATATATGAAATTTTGAAGTTTCGACTTTTTCTAGGTCTGAAATAAGTTAAAATAAATTCATACCCTTGTTATAAAATTCAGATTTCTTTTGTAAGTTGTTCTTAGGCCCCAAATCGCCATTTTTGGTCTTGTGGGTATCTTAGAAAGTGATTATTTGACAAAATAAATGCCATTTTCAGTCTGCTGTTCATTATTGTTTATACTGGCAGTTTGACATCATCATGGAATTCAATTTTTGTGAAATTTTCAGTTTATATAATTCAGATTTAGAAAAAAGGATATTACAGTGGTATTAAAGCTATGATTCACCCAGCTAGTGAAGGAGAAGATCAGTTTTGCATGGACACAGGTGAAGAGGGTTTTAGATATCACTACTCAAGAAGAACTCTAGGAAAGGAAGGTATGGGTGATAGAGATAGGCCTCCACCAATAGATAAAATGAGCTATTTGAATGTGATGTGTTCACTAGAGGCAACAAAGAATTGCAAACCCATTTGTTGGATGGTCAAAGGGATCTAAGAGACTCCTTTGTAGGAGCAATTGTTGATTTGCATTGATCTATACAAGGGCTAAGCACTACCATACCGAATCTCCAAGGAACTCTAGGTAATTGTGGTGAAGGAAGCTCTTCTTCCAATCTTTGAGAAAGGGTCTCAAGCAATATCCCCTCTCAATTCTTTCGTGCCAAATTCCTACAAAGAGAAGAGCCACAAGTGGAGTTATAACAACCACAAACAGTTGGAGTTATTGATGAATGGGATCTTTCTGGGGATGAATATGCATCCTTGAGCAACAACAAAAGAGATTTGTTTTCTTTCAAAGATTATTCTCAATTAAGGAGAAATAAAGAACCAAAGAAAAATAAGATGAGTCATCAAGATGCCATCAAGAGATCGCTGAATTTGGAATCTTCAGCTGTTCAGAGTAAAAATCTGCCCTTTGGACAATCAAGAGGGACTTCATTGGGGCAGCCCAGAGCTCCAGTTCAAGGGCAGCCAAGAACAACTCCTATTAGCCAAACAAGAATTTATAGTATCACCCTCCTACTATGTCCTTACAATGTATCTTGAGAATTATTCTAACAATGAGGATAAGATGAAAGGTACCAAATGGAAAGAGGATCTTTTCCAAGAAGCCTCTATTCATCTTCCAAGCATCCATGAGATGGATTTTCAAGAGAGCTATGGAAGGGAACTTGAAAAGAATGATTGTGATAAGGCAAATCTAACAAAAGCTTCTACTTCGGTCAAGGGAGATAAGCATTCTAATGACAGCCCAAAGAATAATGGTCATGTCCCATATTCAGTGCTCCATACTACAACAACTCCAATTTGTTTTTAAGAGGGTAAGCACCCTGATAACCTCAGTTCGAATTATGGTGAGGACAACAAATAACTATTCCAGCCTTGATATCACTCTGAGAATGGGAAAAGGATGAAGGTAGAACCTTGGGTTGTAAATTGCCCTAAGAAGCCACCATGAGTTGTACAACGAATCAAAGCAAGTAGTAGTGGAACAATTCAAAAATCTGGCAAACCAACTCATACAATCTTTGCTAGCTTTAGATTTGATTTTCAAAATGGGATTGCATGGGCCAATACATATGTTATGAGAAATGGAGGTAAATGGATAAATGTTTGCATTGTAGACAAGGTCCAAGGCATGCTAGATAGGGCAACAACATTCTCCTTTCATATTGTTTTTGCCACAGCTGGTAAGCATGCATTTGAGGAGAAAATTGTAGGTCACAAGGATAGAAGTGTCGAGAGTATCTCAACAATTCCTATTTTGGCAAAGGAACAAAGAAAACTTATGAAGAATCATACAAGATGTGTTGTGAATCCTAACAAAGGGGTGAAGGACCAATTCATAAGTCACTCCTTGAAGCAAAGTTCTAAGCTTTAAGACTTGGTTAAGAAGATAGTCACGGTTTTAGGGACAACAAGTTGCTTCGGAAAGTTCAAGAAGTGTGAGACGGGTAAAATGGGATCATTTGGTCATATGTCATCAACTTAACATAGTTGGTGTAGTTATGGGTAACAAGAAACATAACCCATGGCTCTTAAAGAGTGTTGTCACAAACTTTGGGACTGCTGTCTTCTACATTTCCAGCTTTGCTCCTATACCTTTTGCAGTTATACAAGTGTTTTCAATCATAAGACTCATTGATGTTCAGTGTGTGGCTGCCATGAGAGTATTTTCAGCCATTATATGATTGTTTTTAGCCCTTATATTACTGGCATTGCTGAATTTTGTGAAGGATTTTCAGTATTGCAGCTGTTGTACCATTTTTATATTGTTGCCTTCCAGAGATTCTGATTTTGGACTGCTCTTATCAATCACATTCAGCCCCCAATTTGCAAGCAAGAAGGAAATTTTCTTGCCTCATGCGGTTTGTGAAGGATCTCAGCTAGTGGAGCTGCCGAAAGCAAATATTGCAGCCGCCATATTGCTGTTTTTGATGAGGTTTCGAATGAACTATGGCTGTTGCAACCTTGTTCCAGTGTGCAAGCAAGTTGAGTGATATAAATTCAAGACGATTTCAACTTGCGGTACAATAGTAAGGTCTTTTAGAATTCGCAAGAGTTATTGGCATGCTCACTATGGTACTTTGGATTATATTTGCATGATGTTGGAATGTGCACTGCTAAGGATGAGATGGGTTCCCGACATTTTAACTTCTAGTTGGATCGGAGTACAGAAGACGAAGTAGATCTTGCAAGGAGTCAAGGAGCAACTGCAAATTTTACAAGCTAAACAACCTGGTTTTAGACAGCCTTGTCAATGGGGAGGTTCTATACCTAGTTGGTTTAGTCCACAACAAAGGTAGAGGTAATGATTGAATCTTTCACTCAAATGGTTAATTTTATTGCATCTTTGTAGGCATTAGAAGCCAATGAACATAAGGTCGAGGAACCCTGTCAATGTGATATTCCTACATACCTACCATATTAGTATACAATGCCCCCTCTAAATCAAACTGAACCACCTCAACCCAAGGTGAAACTTCCTAGCTTCCTTAAAGCTTCTCTTTCCATCTCCTCCCTCCACAAGAAGATTTTGCATCCTCCCCCTCATTACAACCATTAAAATCAGTTTTAAACCCAACTCAACCCTCTCGCATTCCCAAATCCTTTTTGGGAAGAAAATAATCAGAAAATCAGTCATGGAGGGCAGTCAACTGAAGAAACCAACAAGGAAGACCTCATGCAGAACTCGAAGGATTGTGGTTTAAAATTTGAATCCAATTAGATGTCACAACTGGTTAAACCTATGTCAGAGGTTGGGATTGATGAGCACAAGGTGAAGGTTGATTTTGTAGAAGAACAAGCACAAGAGGAAGATGATCAACAATATCTCTGCTCTAAATGTAGTGTGCATGATGACATCTTGTTCATAGAGGTTGCTGATTTGTCTCAACTTGCAAAATCAACAATGAAGGAGGATAAATCAGATTTAGAGGTCTTGGATGAAGAAGAGATCATTGGAAGCATCTTGCTTTCTTTTGATGATGAAATTGAAAATCTTTCTTTCCCAGCAGCCTTTATAGAATTTGATTTTCTTGATGAGCTTGCCATGGAGGATAATATCGTGGAAGAGCTTGCTGTTTTGATTAATCCTCATGAAGAACAAAAGGAGGTTGATCTTTCAAACTTCATGCTTGAGGATGGGGAAAAGGATAATGACAACATTGCCAAATCAGTCATCATGGGAGAGATTGAGCTGTTTGAAAAAGCAAAACAAAGTATAAATCAACTTTTAAACATACTCCATGAAGAAGAGGAAAGTGTGTCCAATAACTCCATTCATGGCGTTTCACACAAAGGAGATGGGCAAAATTCAAGGATCAGTCCTTGCCCAATCAAGTACTTGGCTAGTCTGAAGCCAATAAGAGAGTTGTCAACGGTCATGCTCACTTCAGAGCACGAGGGAGAGCTTCAAAGTTTCAAGGGTCAACTGCTACATATTCAACCAAATGCAAATTAGGAGGAGGTATTCTTTTTTTTTTCAGCTAATACTTTGTGCAGTGTGGTGGGAAACTAGTTTCAGAGTAGGTTTCCACTCTCATTAAAGACCATGTCCTTTGCAAAATTAATTACATGGTCAAATTTTGTAAGGAAAGGAAGTTATTTCTCCTAACCAATTGCTGGTTTTGTTTAGCTTCCTTTGCCTCTGGTTAGAGTACGGTAGGTAGGTTTGCTTTTTGCAAAAGAAGTGCATTGTGCACACTCTGCAAGTTCCCCTAGGAGCATGTATGTTTTTCGTTGTTTGTACATAGTTTTTGTGTTGTTGTTGCACAAACCATTTTGGAGCAGGTTTCATGGCAAAATCAGAGATTGGGCAACTTTCAAATGCTTGTTCTTTCATCCCCATTATCAGTTTCAGTCCAAAGTTCTCCGTGTTCCTTTAACTTGGTCAAAAATTCTGTTTTCGGGACAATTTGACAAAGTATATCAAAAACTCCCAAACAATGAGCTTTAAGAGCAGACCAAGGGTCAAATTTTCAACCTTAAAATTATCTCCAAGCCCGAGCAGGTTCTATGGCGGAATTAGATGGTTGGAGTAAATTCTAAGTCTCATTCAGAGCTCCACAGATCAATTCAGGCGGCTCTATATTAGGTAAGTCTAGTAGTGCTTCATACGGCTCAGGGGTAAAAAAATTCAAGTTGAGATCAATTTTTTAAAGTTTTGCAAACGCAACTCCATGGCCAATGGATCACAAAAGGCTACTGATCTTCAATTTTGCAGGCAAATTATCCCGTGAGTCACCAAATTGTTATCCCAAAATACCCCAAGGGTTATTTTGGTATTAACTAGATTAATAATGGACTTGGCCATTTTTTCCTTTGAGAAAGCCGTGGAGGTCTAAGTCGCTAAAACCTTTTTGAAAACTTGCGGCAAATGATGAGTGACCAAGTGTCACTTGTTCCGGGCACTTGAGCTGAAAGGAATGCAAATTGAGCCGTGATGCCCATAATTGATCATCAGGACGACACGTGGTGACATTCCGTGGGCCTCTCAAAGAATTATGTCTTGCGGACTCCAAACCTACAGAATTAGCGAGGGAAAATAAAGTTTCGGGTTCGCGCGGCGAGGCATGTTAAAGGCTAAGGCAGAGCGCAAGTGAAAGGGACATGCGACACAATCTCAAGCGTAGAGAGGATGATAAATGTCAACATTCCGTGGGCCTCTCACGAAAAGGTATTTTGCGGACTTCAAGCTTGCGTGAAATTAACCAAGGACAATAGCAATTTTGGGTCTGCTGAATCCTGTGACCAATAAAAAGTGAAGACACGTGGCATCATCCTTGGCTCTCCTCATTGAAAAGCGTCCTGCAAAATTCAAGCCCACGAAATGAGCTAGAGTTAAATAGAATTTGAAGTTCGCTTAGGCAAAATGGAAAGACACATAGGAAATAACACGTAGACAATCCCAACAACTAATCAAAGGCCGACGCTTGTCATTCTTCTGTTCCTCCCGAGCACCAAAATTTCAAATGGCCATAACTCTCTCTCTAGAGCTGCAAATTGTACGAAACTATTCTTGTTGGAAAGGTCTTCTCGAGCTCTTCAATTTGGCATCATCAATTTCAAAATTTGGTGAGGTTTGGTGGGTGAAAAGGAAAAAAACAGTTTGGGCATTAAAAACTTAGTTACAGACGACTCAACCAGATTTTAATGAAGTATGGGGCTCTCACCTTCTCCTACAAGCAAAAAGACGTATGGGAATGGTTTTGCAGGGTGCCCATTATGTTTTTCAGAGATTTAATGCATGATTGTTGGTGGTTACAGCATAGAAAAGCTGTGTCCTTCTCTCTTTCCTTCTCTTTTCTCGCCCATTCTATATATATTGTAAAATCTCTCATTTTGAGAGGATGGACGTTCTAAAATGTAAAGTAACCATGTCAAAATGGTTTCCTAAGCAGTCATGAGCCGCAAAGCTTCATATGGACTTGGCAATGTGTTATTATGCCTTCTTTTTCAGTTGTAATAGATTGTGCATACTTCTATTGCAGTAAAATCTGTTTTGTGGTGTTTTCTCAACCCTAGTATGTGTTTATTTGCAATCTTCCCTCTCCTTTATTTGCTGTAGTGTGTTGTGCATGTATTTTTCCTTTGAAGGCTCCATTTTGTGTTTCATGTGAAAACAGATGTGAAATGTGGTTCTGGGTCTGTGTCACTTGTCTGGCCTCTTCCTTCTTTGTTTTCTTCTCCCTCATAAATTGTCACCACCCTTTCTTTTGGTGCTATCATTTCCATGCATCCTTCAAACCCTCTCTCTGTCTCTCTCCTTGGTCCCTTTGAATGTGTATATTAAGATTAGATAGCTTTATTTCCTGCTTTAGGAGTAGTTTTAGCATTAGCAGTAGGTAGAGGAACCAACCTTCTCTGGAGGTTTGTCTCATGATGCAAGTCCTACAGCTTGGAGATAGTCCCATGTTAGCAAAAAGTAGGGATCTGTAATGAGCAAATCCTAGGGTGCTACTTTTTTGTGATAATAGAAACCAAATAGTGATGTCAGTTTATGGGATAATATGGAATATGCTGCACAAGGCTGCAACAAGACATTGGTGCATTTAGGGGGATCTTGTCTTGAGTGGATTGGCATGCCAATCTTTTGGCATAAATTCGCTCATTTGGTTAGTGCCATATATAGAGGGTTATGTGGGAGTCATGGTAAAGTTTTTTTGACCATTTGCGCACTCTATAAATAATTGTGTAAATTAAACCTGAATGCACATTACATAACAGAGAACTCTATATGTATTAACATTTTCACTCACACTTACACATGAGCATCTCACCTGAAGGGTAGTAAAAAAATATGAGATTCCTCATTATAAGAGAGTAACATGAAAATTAGACAAATATATGGAAAATTACACAAGAAAACATCAGATCAAACCGTAGCTTTAACAATTACATACACACACACACAATTATTATCACAAACACGAAATAAGACGAAAAACATGAACTCTTGTAAAGAACCTCCTGATCTACATAAAAAATACATCTTCCATCAATTTCCTCAAATAATGATACAATTTACATCAATATGTGTGCCTTGCACCACAAATTTAGAGTACAATATTTGAATTACAACATATATGCACGAAATATGGGCAATCTACATCTAACCATCCAAGAATCCCAAAGATCTCTGTATAATCCTCTTAGAAAGACATTCATTAGCTCATAGATGCTTACCAGTAAATTTGCTCATCCAAGCACTCGCTAAGATATTCCAAAAGTTCTCAAAAGTTACAAGTCATAAAAGGTGGCGTATTTATAGAATTCACACGACAACCTTCTCTTTAAACCCTCTCCGAAAGACATTCATTTGATTGCAAATGCTTACAAGTAAATTTGCTCATCCAGCCACTCACTCAAGATTCCAAAAGTTCCCAAAATTTACAGAAAACTACTACAAGTTATAAAAGGGGAATATTTATAGAATTCACATGACAACCTGGCCTAGCCAGTTGTGATGCAAATATTCCTTCAATTCTTTCCCCAAGAAATGGACCGTCCCCTGTTAACAACCATAATTACAACTCAATAGAGTATTTTTCTTCAAAGCATAAAAGCTTCTTGTCAACTACATATTGAAGCTTCTATATGTTCTTGCATATTTTAGCTTTATTCTATGATGCATTTGCGAGAGTAGGTGCAAAACATTGCTTGTTAGGCTTACTTAGAGGGGAAGCTGATGTTGGAGCATTCAAGGCATATGGGAAATCTTTAGAGTAGCAATAAGAAATGTATGCAGGCATTTGATGTTTGAATTGACTGTGGTTCTCTAGGACCACTTCATAGGTCTGAGGTATCTCCCATTTCATCAAACCCATCACTGTAAGATGCCATTCTTCCTTAGTGGCACAACATCTGTAAACCTGAAGAATTTACAGTTTTGAGTAGAGCTGTAGGAGTGAGCCATGTCCATGAATGGAATGATACTGTAACACTGCATAGTTTGTACTATGTGATAAAACTGGAAGTATGTTGTAGGTGTGTGTTTTGTAATATCCTCAATGAAAGCAATAAAGAATAAGTTTGCTGTTCTTTGTTTGGTGCATGGTCTATGTGGGTGTCCATTAGAGTGTGTTGAATTTATAGACTGCATGGTCTAAGGCTGTCCTTCATTGGACCCTTTAACCGCGATTGCATCAGAAGTCCAAAATATTAAAATGGGAGTACTTAGGTGTAGAGGTGCTTCCATATCCTCCAAGATGTATTAGTTTTCTGATTGACGATGAGGAGGATGTGTAACATTGGTTTTCCCTAGTAGAAGCCATCAACAAGGGTTGTGATCAAAGGAGGCAGATAATGGTGTGTCGGTTATCTTTTTAGATGATAATATGTGAGAGGACAATGGTCTTGATTGGGGAGATGGGGATTCAAGTAATGACAACAAGCTTCTACCAACACCCACTCTACAAAGGAGGAGGTGTTTGATACCTTAGGCATTCTTTGAGGGGTAAGGTCTTATTTCTTTTGCTTAAAATCCATTGAATGTTCCATCAACTACTTTGCAAATGCTATTATAAGTTTAAAGCAAGCTCAAGGATTCACAAGAAATATACAACGCTATGCACAATGTCAATGTAAGACCTAGTACAAACTCCAAGTTGGGAGACGAGGTATGATTGGATTTGAGCAAAGATAGATTCCAATGGCAACTAAAGAAGCTCAAGCCCTTAATTTATGGTCATTTTGAGATACTTGAGAAAATTAGTGAGAATGGTTTCAAATTTAACCTTGCCTCTTGAGGATTCATATTGTTGTCAATGTGGAAAATTTACACCTTTTTGAGCCTTCCATGTTGGATGAAGAAGAAACATGCCTCATACTTGAAGACTTGACACGTTGTGCACATGAAGACTTGTAAGAAGATATTATACTGCCACAGAGTTGAGAAGAAAAAGGAAAGATGAGTAAGAATATTGACAGCTTTAATAGGACCACACAATACCAATTGGTACTCCAAGGAAAAAGTGTGGGAGTTGTTTCCTCCTTGTGTAAGAAACAAAGCTTATAAAAACAAAAAGCCTCATAGTTGGGGAGGTCTGATCTGAATCGGACCATGATGTAACTAAGTTGCTAGGGAACAGAGATGGAAACAAAATGTGGAAATTTGGTTTTTCAAAAAAACCTTTGGATATAAAACAATGCGGAAATGTTTGTACAAATAATTATTAAAAAATAAAAATAAATACATAATACATAATTTTTGTATATAAAAGATAAAATTGTTAAAAAAAATAGTCCTCATTAAAGTTCAAAACATTTATGCATGCATAAAATTTCATATTTTTATGAATCACGTGACATGTAAGATTTATGTAATAGCATAAAGAAGGGCCAAAGAATATTGTTGTTTATATAAATGCGCTAAGAATATAAGTTATAAGTTAAAGTCTTTCTTTTTATACATAAAATAAAGAAAATGTTGTGATATATAATATTTTTTTGTGGACAAAGTGCCTTTAAGGGAGGCAAGGTAAAAGACCACAATCATTAAAATGTTGTGGGATATATGATTTTTTTTCCGTAGATAAAAAACCTGAATGGGATGTATTTTATTTTAAGACAAAATGCCTTGCAGGATGCAAGGTAAAGGACCACAATTATTTAAATTATTGTGGTATCCTGTGATTTTTTTGTAGATGAAAAACTTGAATGAGATGTTTTTTTTTCTTGTAGACAAAATGCCTTTATGGGATGTAAGGTAAAGGATTGCGATCATTAAAATATTGTGTGATAATACAATTTTTTTTCTTTTGTAAATCAAAAGCTTGAATGTGATGTAATGTAAAGGACTGCAATCATTGTTTTTGGGCTGTTCTAAACAACCTACGCCACCAGAAATGACATGGAAATGCCTGGGCACGTGCGGGAACGTCTCCATTGTGTTTCGTAATCGAGAATTATACCGAGTACGTTTTTGTGTGGAAAGGGGGAGACTTTTCAGCGCAATGTAGTTATGTAATGTAAATAAACTCCATTCACATTTTAACATTGTTGTTAATACTCTAGGATCTGTATGACTCTTACTGCAACATTTCCTCATGAAATTTGACATCACTTAGACTCGCATTACCAAGGTAAAAATTGTACGCCTGTTTAAAATAAGTTGTAAAGGTCTAGAATATATTTGGGAAGTGGTAGGGGGCATTAGGGAAATTTTGTCAAGGTTTTGTTTTGTAACAATAGGTCATTGCAATGGGTTTGTCCTAATCGTTGTGGGGAATATATGAATTGTTTTTCCATGACAAGATCTGTCCTTAGAAACAAGCAACACATAAATTAGTTTGGCCATGAACAAACTCTTTATCAAAATACTAGCGTCGGGCTTGTTTAGGACCAAGCTTGTCTTGTAAATTGAAGTCGAATCCATCCACCTAGCTTGCAAGATTGATTGGTTAGAATGCTGTCTATATGGATGGTAAGTTGTTTGGAGGTTTTTGTGTTGGACTTTGGGTATGCCTTAGTTATAAGGAAGGCATGGAGGAAAGTTGAAAGGATGATCAAGGGTTGAAAGTTGAGAGGATGATCAGAGATAGATGTAAAACAAAGAAGATAGGTTTGTTATTTTATTCCATTGTTTTGTGAACTTGTAACCTTTACATTTCTTATTCACATTGGGTTGGAGGGAAAACTCCATTTGCTGGATTATACCCACATTAGGTTTCTCCTGGGTAAATTTTGTGATGTTCATATTTCCTTACTATGCATGCATGTTGAAATCTCCACTTCATGTAATTCGTGCAATATGGAAACTGTGAGTAAATGTGTATATGCTTACCACTAAATCTGCACATAAGTAAGTGAATATATCATAAGACTAAGAATTTCATGCTATTGAGTCAAACATAAGTAGAACTGGGCTAATTAGGGAACCTAATTTGTGTAATGAAGGTTCTTTTTGATGCTTTGGCAAGCTTCTACACAAATAAACTCACAATATACTCAACAACACTTAGTGTGACACAAAATAAACATAAGATGTTAATATTCACTAAGAGAGAAGATTACATACATAATGAGTTAATCTCTTATAAGTCAGGAGTCTCTCTTATCTCCTTCAACCACTCAAATCTAATAATATTGCGAGTTACATCAAACCCATGATCACATTCTAACTATAGAATTGAACATATCCTAGAATATCTCTCACACCTCATACCAACTAACCATTACAACACATAATATTTGAGTTATTACAACTCATCACATACTAATATGCTAATACACTAATATGTGAACACTAACAAGATATTCCTAATATTCCACCCCTTATTTTGCACATGGGAGAAGAGAATCATATTTTGAAGAAAGAACTTTTCTCTAAAAACATTGCTTAGACAAGGTACAACTCCATGAAGTTGTCTCTTTACCTTCGTGAAAGTGTAGCTGCGAGCCAAATTCCTTGGGTCAGTTGCCTGTTCCCTGGGATCTCGAGTTTCGAATCCTCTAGATTCCTAAAGGTTAGAACTATTTGGACAACAATTTGTATGGAGTTCACTGTGAAATCTTCTCCTGCCCTTAAAACTAAGATTCTTCAAAATAGGATTACTTTCTGAAATGTCGTAGCAAGGGTTTATTCTGCACACCACACAAAACAAGAAAACAATTGAAATATAATAACATGCCACTATATCAAATGTGCAGCCTTGTCGCTAGTGGTTGATGAGAGGACGTTGATTGTCCGACAACCTCCGTTACCTCCATCCTGTAGTGTTCTTGGCTACTTAGCATAAATGATCTTGAAGCTCATGTGTATGAGCCCCTCCTCAAAATTGAACTTTGAGTTTTAGGATGCTAGGTATCACAAAAAATGTATTCGTGAGACAATTTTTTTTAATGAGATTTTGACTTTAACATGTTAACATGACTATAACGACATTAACAAAGCGACTTTTAATGAAAAAATTGTGAACTTAAGGCACATAAAAGACATTAACACACATTGTAATACATATTGAGAGTACAATGGTGTCACTTATACAAAGGTGAACTAGACAAGACAATTCAGAACAATAACCAATATTTAAATGACAAGACAAGTATAAGAGATAATATTTAATAATAACAAACCCTATTAACAACTCGTGATTTGACAAAGACCAACTATAATTGACTTATTTGAACTGAATCTTATAAACAAATTCTAAGAGACGTGACTTTTAAAATGACACACATAATACTTTATAATTGACACCCCCACATAAACATTGTCCCGACATTTAATGACATTTTACTCATGACCAACATCCAAGAACACCACTTTTGAAAACAATTTACCCTCTTGGGGTGTTATGACCCCTAGACGTAGAAGTGTATGAAAGTTTGTTGACCAAAAAGATTAGGCGAGGGAATTTAATCCCTTGACCTATTGAAAGTTGAAGGTCTTTACAAAATATTATTATCAATTCACCTATCAACACTTTCAACATGTATAACACATTTGTCTATTATGTAGCAAAAATGTGGCTTTTGGATTTTAAATTTATCACATCTTTGAATAACCAAAAGTGCGGGCTGACAGTGTTGATATTCGATGCAAGTCAGTTCCACTGTTGAATGCAAGAATTCCAAAACTGATGCAAAACTTTGATAGTCAAGGAGTTGTGAGTCGATTTCGGATGGTGTTGTGGTCTGAACATCAACAAAGCTGAGGTCGATGTGAAATTGAGTGGAGGAGTTGAGATGTGGTGGGACTTTTACACGGGAGTTGATGTGTTTCAAAAATCAATGCATAGAAACAACTCTTGAACACATCGTACAACATATTGGGCCAAGGATGGTTTGGAATTTTTGAAAACCAATGCAACTTGAAAACGGGGCAAATCTAATGTCTTTGATCAATGCAAATGCAAATGTCGATCTCCAATGCAAGAAGCTTGATGTGATTCCCCTGCAGAAACTGTGATGCAAACAGAAGAAAATTGATGAAACCATGCTTCAAGTTCAAACTGATTTAAATGGATTTAATACAAGATCCAATGTGTTAAGCGACCGTAGCAAAGCTGGAGCTCTGTCAAAGTGGATCCCTGAATCTAGCCCAAGTTGAACGCAATGCATTCCAAATGGATGGAAGTCTCTTCGAATGATGCGGCCAATGCATAAATCAAAGCAAAGGAAATCAAATCCCAATGCAATGCAATCCAATCCAATGGAAGTTTGCCAGACCAAAACAATTCTGGATGCAGGCCGAGCTCAAATGCAGATCAACAAACTAATGCATGTCAAAGCACGCACAATAAGCCAAATGCCAAACAAAGAGTTTTATGGTCTGAGTTGAGAGGTCTGCAACTGCAGCAAATGAAAAGCAGCACATAAAACTAACCTATTCTAATGCAAACATAGCTAAAAACCTCCGCAAAGACTATCTTAGAGTTTTCATAGATTGGGGCATACAAGAGGTGCCCCTCAATATTTAGGATCCCGTATTTTCTTTGATACCAAATGATGATTTGGTAGATATTTTACACAAAAATAAACTCACAATATACGTGATAAACACATGGTGTGACACAAAATAAACTTAAGATGTTAATAATCTTGAAGAGAGAAGATTACATATATAGTGAGTTGATCTCCTATAAGTTCAGAGTCACAGTTATCTCCTTCGACCCCTCATATCTGATAATATTGTGAGTTACAACTCACCCATAATCGCATTCCAACTATAGAACGTAACGTATCCTAGAATCTCTCTCACACCTCATACCAACTATTACAAAACATGATATCTACGAGTTGTTAGTACAACTTATCACACAATAATATGCTAATACTCTAATATGTGCGAGGTTAGAGCATTTAAACTAATATTTAACTACAATGCAATACATAGAAAATATAAATAACATAGACACTGTGATTAACGTGGAAAACCCCAAAGGGTTAAAAACCCATGGACAAAAGTAATAATTCCATTATAGTGAAAAATATAATTACGGTCCAATAAATACCCCTTTCACCTTAATCCTCTCCATATCAATTTTAATTCACCCGAATGAATTATTTTTCACCTGACCCCGTGGGTCATTTTAAATGATTCAAATGGATGTGACTTCTCTTAAAACACCCCGACCATTTAATTAATTGATTATAAAAATCAATTTAACCATAAACCTAAGTTTATATTGAATAAATTAAAATATTAATATTTAATTATAAACTATAGTTTATATATATAGAACACTTAATATTAATGTTCTAACACTCCCCCTTAATATTAAGTGGGGATTATATGCCAACATTACCTATTTATACAACATGATTTACAATCCTTAAACCACAATGAGGGTTTAGGATAATATATCACATTTTAAGGATTATACACCATCATGCTAAACTTACCTTTTGGTACAAAAGTATTTAAAATCTATAAATTAGAAGTGATGATTCAGGCTAAGCATGATTTGTGAGACTACATCTCACAATTTCTCATGGAAAATCTATACTAGCATCTTAAGGAGCCTTTTATAAAGTGAGGACCTCTTTTACAACATGATGCAACATTACTGGACTACACAATAAACTTAGAGTGATAAGTTTACTAAGATCATAAAGAAAATCTTTTACAATACTTTAAATTTGGAGCAAAAGTATAGAGGTGAAGGAGAAAACACATGGCCGGTTGTTAGGAGGCGGCATTGTCATGCAATTCCCCCTCAATGGCAATTCTGAAAGGCCAAGCATTGCACAAGACTTGTAGAAATTTTCAACAATATTGGGTGTCTCAATTAAGTTTTACGGAGGCAAAAGAGTTAGAAAAATCCCCCTATCTTGCTGAATTAGAGAGTTTTTGTCCTATTTCTGTAATTTGCTTATCCCCTGTTACTTACGACACAAATGACAGCTTGACGATTAATTTCACAATTTAAATAATTTTTTCTAGTTTTGAATTAGAGAAAAAATAATCCCTAAAAACTCCTGATTATGACATTTTTACGTATCTAATTGTTGTAACACTATTATTAGTAAATTAAAAACAATCTTTACGATAACTTCTTTTCAAAAAACGAAGAATAAAATCAAAAAATACAATTTTATTTATTATTTGTAATACTAATAACAATTTATATATAAATAAACTTAATATAGCCTTAAAAAAATGCCATACAAATAATAAACTAAAACAAAATGCTATAACAAGCCACTTCACAAAATTATAACAACCCACATCACATTATACAACACGCAAGGATCGAGTTGAGCCCGAGCCGACGGGTGAGCTTGCCTCCTAACTTACCACCTTATTACCTCAAGCAAGGAATGAAGACTGGATTATGCGGCGAGCTCTATGGACCAACCAATGGCCAATACACATTAACCAAACATCTCGGCCAGCTCGCCAGGATTGTCAACCAATCGAGCAAAAGGAGGACAATGATGTGGCACAACCACAAGGGACTTCCTACGGCGAAGGTTTTTTAAGCCCTTCCTAGACATAACAATTGCCCATTGTGGGACTAAGTTGGGTGAATTTCATAATGCCCATACCGACCAACTCATGGACGTTTCAACGAATGAGCTAATTCCTAACCGTCCAAGCCAACTCAACAATCATGGTAAGCGGTCCTTTGACCATCTCAACGTGTAGCATTCTAAGCAGACCAAGTGTCCACCAAATCCGCCAAGGAAGATTCCTAAGCCAACCAAGTCAAAACACATGCAATGTAAGGGTGGTTCTTTGTGTCCAGAAAGCCTACACTAAGTGTTATAGGAGTGTGAAGTGGTTAGCATATTTAGCAAAGCAGCCAAACAAAACAAATGCCATGTCATTTATGGGGGATGATTACTAAATAAGTTTTTAAGATTAAAAGAAAGAAATATATATATATAAACATCCCACGTGGAAACATGGAGGGGGGTTGTTTAGAATAGGGAGATATTAATTTAAGCTTAGCATAGCATATGGGCCATTTAATAAGTTTTAATAAAGTTGACATAGTTTTTCAAAATTTTACAACACCTATGCCAAATGCATACCAAGCAGTTAGTTCTAGGTTTCTACACCTTTAAACATGGGAGTCCCAGGCCAATGGAGAATTTTAGATCCCTATTAACATGGAGGTTGTCTCCTACTTGGAGACCTTCCCAATTAACCTTGGAAAATCAAGATTTCCTTCTACACATTAGAAACAAACATAGGAAAGAATTTAAATTTGTAAAAATATTAAAAAAGAAACTCTTACCTTTGTGTGAATAAGGGGTGGGCTTGCGGGAACTTTCCAATACACCAAAGTTTGGATAGGTAATTAATTTTAGAACCAATGTATGTGTGTAAGTGAATTAATTTGGATGGGGCACATTTATAACCCAAGGGGGGTAAAACTACCCCAACCACTTTTACCGAACTTATTTAACCCAAATTTTTATTTTAATTGGTTGTTTTTAATTTACCACGCTTTGGTACCATGTAAAGTCCCAGCATTTAAACTAATATTTAACTATAATGCAATACATAGAAAAAATAGAAATAACACAGACACTATGATTAATGTGGAAAACCCCGAAGGGTAGAAAACCATATACAAAGGTAATATTTCCATTATGGTGAGAAATATAATTACAGTCCATTAAATACCCCTTTCACCTCACTCCTCTCCATATCAATTTTATAATTTACCCGAATGAATTATTTTTTACTTGACCCCGCGGTCCATTTTAAATGGTTCAAATGGGTGTGACTTCTCATGAAGCACCCTGACCATTTAATTAATTAATTGTAAAAATCAATTTATCCATAAGCCTAAAGTTTATATTAAATAAATTAAAATATTATATATTCTAATTTATTTAATTATAAACTATAGTTTATATATATAAAACACATAATATTAATGTGTTAACAATATGTGAACAATAACAAGATATTCCTAACAATATCCCACTAAATCAAGTTTTCATCAAGGTACATGGGTGATAACATCTAGTGAGCCGAGTCCATGAACTTTGATTTGTTTCCTTATTCATAAATATGTCCAATTATATGTTAAGTCAAGTCAACATTGTATAATGCACACATGCCTGAAGGGGAAGAAAGTATATATTTGAGTCAATTGGAAGAGGATGAAATTTGGGAATAATTTTTTTGATTGATTACACTACATTCTAGGTGTACGAGGGCCACTTGAAAGGAAACAACCACCTAATAGTAGAACACTATAATAAATGCCATTTATTTCTATTGAATTGGGAATTAAATTAAAATGCGTACAATCTTCAAAGTATACAACACAACAAATACAACACAATTTTTACCACAAAATGCAAATTATGAGGACCATTATTTTTCAAATAAAAGTTGCTTGATTCGAGGATGAATGTAACAGACGAGTTTCTTAGAATGATATTGGTCTATAATACTAGGAAACGTCCCTAGGCCCCCATACCCTGTCTGAAATGTTTCTGGTACGAAACATCCATGTGTACCAGAAACGTCCTAAAAACATCCATGGACGTTTCCGGGACGTTTCTAACTAATATTTAGCAATGTGAAGAGCAAAGAGACATCAATGAGCAACTTGAAGGAAGAGTTTAGGAGTTGTTATCAATAGCTAAGAGCTTCAAGCAATTTAAAAGCAAATTTGGAAGGAGGGATCAACTTCAACGAGGAAAAATGAGGTTTTTTCAAGTTTTTTTATAAAAAAAATGTTAATGTGATCAATGATCACAAATGATGTGTGCATAATGCACACATCATTCATGATCATTGATTATGATATCAATATGTAGTCAATTTAATAATTTTTAAACTCTACATAAAGAAAATAATAAAATATAACATTTCCTTTGTATTATTTTAATAAAAACTATGTTTTTTAAAATTCAAATTATCATACAAACTCTGTGTATGCTCTCACCTCACGCCTATACGGCGAGCTTGGTGATCAAAAGCAGAATAAAATGCGTAGGGTTTAAATTTTTGCTATTTTAAGAGTTTTTTTTGCTTTTTTTAAATTAAAAAATCTGAACTTTGTGTATGCTCTCACGTCACGCCTATACGGTGAACTTGGTGATCAAAAGCAAAATAGGATGCACAGGGTTTAATTCTTTTTGCTATTTTTAAAAAGAGATTTTGTTTTTTTAATTAAAAAATCCGAACTCTGTGTATGCTCTCACCTTGCACTTATATAGTGAACTTGGTTATAAAAAACATAATAGGATGCGTAGGGTTTAATTCTTTCTGTTATTTTTAAAAGTTTATTTTGTAAATTAAAAAATCCGAACTCTGTGTATGCTTTCACCTCACTCCTATACGGTGAACTTGGTGATCAAAAGTAGAATATAATAGGTAGGGTGTAGTTTTATTTATTGCTTTCTAAGTTTTTATTTTTATTTTTCATTATAGGTTTAAACTTTGAGATAAAAACATAAATGGCATTTAGTTCAGCTTCAGGGGGAGGGCATGGGGAAGCAAGCCAAAGTGAGGGCGTGGATCCCCACAAGACAAGATCCTAAAGCTCGTCTTGGAGACATGTGCAAGTGTTGGGGTACCTTGTTTGTGGTGGCAGTTGATCTTGGATATGCAATCATTGCAATATGCATTTTAAGTCCTTATATACCCGACTCAAAGCTCATTCAATGGGGTTAATAAGAACGAAAATTAGAAAATGTTCCAAGGTTGAAAAGACACAAATTTTGGCGTACATGAAAGAGGAAGAGGAGATTGAATTACAAGTTGCAAGAGCTAGATCTAAAACCATTCCTTTACAAAGGAGGGGTTCAGGAAAACCATCCACCCCATTAAACCATTATTTCATTCAAACTCCAACTCATACACTTGAAGTTGAAACTCCCATAGAGGAAGCGAGCTTCTCACAAAAGAGAACAAAAGATCCATTAGAAAAAACATTTGCAAATGAGAAAAGAGAAATTTCTGATGAGTTGGTTGCTCGATGCATTTATGCATGTGGGTTGTCCTTCAATGTGTTGTGGTCACCATATTGACAACAAATGGTGAGAGGTATTAATAAGGCACCACAAGGGTACATAAGCCCTAGTTATGAGAAGGTTAAAACATCGTTGTTGGTGAAAGAAATGAACCATATACATACTTCTTTGCAGCCAATTAGGGATTCATGGAAGGACTCAAGGGTATCTATTATTTTAAATGGATGGAAAGATGCTTGAAATAGACCATTAATCACCAGTGTTGCAGTGTGCCCTAAAAGGACAATGTTTTTAAAGGCCATTAATTGTGAGGGAGAAGTGAAAGATGCACAATTTATTGCTAATATTTTGATTGAGGCTATTGAGTCGGTGGGCTCTCAAAACGTTGCCCAAGTCATCACGGATAATGCAAAAAAATGTAGAGTAGCAAAGTTGATTGTAGAGGGGAGATATGAACACATATTTTGGACACCTTGTGTACTACACTCCTTGAATTTAATGTTGCAAAAAATTGGCAAAATCCCATGGATAGAGGAGATTTATACAGAGGCAAATGAGATTAAGATGTTTGTCACAAATCATCATGTCTTAGGCTATCTTTAGGAGCTTCTCAGGGTTGGAGTTACTGAAGGTAAGGAAACAATTTACTAGTTTCTGAATTTTATTTTCTAATTTTCTATGAAATTATCAATTGAATTTCTTTTAAATTTAATTTTATACTTTATTAACTTGTTTTAATTTATTTTAATAGGTTACTGAAACAAGATTTGCCTCTCACACGCTCGACTTGAGACGACTTGTGAAGGTAAAACCAACCTTAATCAGTATGGTGATTGGTGATATTTGGTTTTTGTGGAGGCAAGGAAATACATAATGAGCAATCAAGATAAAATCATTGATATTTGATGATGATTGGTGGGCAAAGGTTGAAACTTGCTCAATTTTACTAAGCCTATTTTATCCATGATTAGATTTGTAGATAAAGATCATGCTTGCATAGGGTAATTCTTTGATGGCATTGACTCCATGCTTGAAAAAATTAGAGACATCATACAAAAGAAAAAGCAAGATCCTGAAAAAGACTTCTAGAATGAAGTTAAAAGCGTGATCATGAGAAGGTGGAATAAAATGATCAACCTCATTGCATCTCCTTGCCTATGCCCTGAATTCCAAATATTATAGCAATGAAATACTTGGACTACGTGATAGGCAACCACCATATAATGACCAAGAAGTTGCAAATGGAACTAAGACACCATTTTGGAGGTTTTTTCCTGATCTAGCTATAGCTATTACGATTTGCTATGAAATGGGGATCTTTGTCTCTGCCTCAAATGGTAGCATGGGTGAAATTGAGGCATTATTTGACAGGTACACCATGACCCCAGTCATGTGGTGGTATGTACATGGCCATGATGCCAAGTACCTATGACTTGTTGCCATTAAAATCCTCACAGGTAAAAAATATTAAAATGAAATCAAATGTTTGTCGTTTATTAATTAAAAATTTAAGTTCTTAGTAAATTATATTATTACTATTTGGAAATTTTTAACAACCTTTTTTTTGTAATAGGTGGCTAGTAATTTTTCTGCAGAGAGGAATTGGAGTACATATACCTTCATCCACTCGACCAAACATAACAAGTTAGCATCCAAGAAGGTTGAGGATTTAGTGTATGTACATCCAATTTGCACATCCTATCACACAAGATTGAAGGCTATACTAGAGGTCCCAACAAACTTTGGGATATTGATCTCGAGACTTGTTACTTTGATGCTTCTGTTGCTACTCTTGGCCAACTTTCATTGCTTGGTATTGACGATGAAGATCCGAGAAGTTCTACACAAGGGATGGATAGTGGAGCTAGTGGGAGTGGAGTTGCCAGTGGTATTCATAGAGATGATTATGAGGAAAATCTAGATGATATATTCTAGAATCTACATTATAATCATGTATATATGAAACATTGAAATTGTAACCATGTTGAATGATGAATCTTTAGAACTTCAATGAATACAAAATATTTTGGGTTTGAGTGTTTTATCTCTTATGGTCCATGGACTAATTTTTTGAAAATGGATACTATGCATATGTATATATATATATATATATATATATATATATATTTTTTTTTTTAATAATATATTGTATGGACGATTCCCTAACGTTTTGTACCCAAGTTTTTTTTTGAAAATTGGCGTTTTCTGCGTTTCAAACCCATAACCGTACCTGCTTCATGGCAACATAGATGTTGGTTTTTTAAACCAAGTTCCACACACGGTTGAAGTTTGGAGGAATGTCAATATGTTCGTGTCCTATTTGGGAGAAACTTTGGAATGGTAGTAGTTCAATTGGTGCGGATGACGGTGAAAGCATGTTGTCTCACCATACACCAATGTACATATCTCAGGAGATAACCAAAATAGGGATTAGGCTGGGTTTGTGTCCCTGGGGGAATTTGGCGGAATGCACACCCCAGTCTTTGGCACTTAAGTTGAAGAAGGTCGATTATTCGAACACCAGATATCAACGTATGCTAAATTATTCCGAAGGATTTGGGTGTTTATGATTCAATCAATTTTTTTTGGAGATTGTTGACTCAAGTAGGCTTAGCTATTTTCATAAATAGCGAAATGGGTTTCGCAAGATTGTTATTAAGTTAATGTCAGCCACATCTTTCAAATTAAAATTTGAAGTAAAAATTATAGCTAGGTCAAATTATAGAATAATTGTCTCAATTTGCACCTATGTAATGTTGGAGAACTTAATTAAAGGCTTACCAATTTTTTTATCCAGGATACATGTTCAACAATTATTTAGTTTTGACTTTTACAAATGTACTAGTTTCTTATTGCAGAATACTTATTATAATAGTTTCATATAACAAATTTTTCTTGGAATTGAAGATTGTTATAAAACTTATCAATGAGCAGAAAGTAAAATTAAAGAAAAAGCCTCAGGATATTTAGGATTTTGCCAAAGATTTAGAGGGTTGCTATTTCAGGACAGACAAGAATCAGATAAATATTTGGTCAATAGTTTGTCATTTGATGTCATATATAATATTATATTTGTTTCTTGTGTTCAGATTTTTATCTAGTCCCCATGTATTATATTTGTGATTAGATCATGGTACGGTTATGCATTGTTTTGATAATGCTGCATCATCTCACTTTCCCCCAGCAATGCCTTTTTTTGTTTGATTTTGATTTTGCAAATAATGCAGTTTTTATTCTAGCACTTGATCATCCGTAGTTCTGAGTCTATGAAGTCAGGATCTCAGGACTTGTTTAATGCGACCTTGTTTTATTCTTTATTAGGTGTAATTGATGGTATTTTGATGCGCGCAGAAAACTATCTTTCCAATGCAGTCAGTAGCTATCTGGTCCAAAGTCGGGCAACATGATGTCCACGGAGATTAAAAGAGGGTTGGGGGTGACAAATTTTCAGAGATCTAAAATGGTTAAACATTGTTCTTTTAAGCTTGGAGTGAGAAATTTCAGAATTTCTGGTGTTAATAGGTAATGGCCTACTGCACATTTGCTGTATACCTAGGCACATGGAGTATGCTATGGCCTAAGTTTTCCTAATACTGCATATTAGTTTAGTGGGGATGATATTATATATCAATTAGTGATGGATTATGTCATAATGTAATTAGGAATTTTATCCAATCGAGTATAAATTAAGGAAAACCCAATGTTACATACGTTTCCAAGACAGAGGTTGGGGGTGGGGTTGCATTTTGGAGTTTGCAGGGGGACAACTATAAAAGCACATGTACAAATAATATTTGAAAATTAGATAACATAAAATATCATTATAAACAAATTGAAAGAACCTAAATTAAAATAACACGATACATCCATGATCTAACATTGAATGATACTATCATATTACTCAAGTCATTAATGATTAAAATTGGTTACAAAGAGCTGCTTTGCTGAAGTTACAATGAAAATCCATCATCAATAGTTCAAGTTTTATTAGTTCCACTACAACTTATAAGTATGACTTTACGAAGTTACAAACTCAATGACAAACACATAAATGAGGACAATGGGGGCCTTGGTGGCTCCTCTGCCCCCCATCTAGGTTTAGGTTGATTATTTTTAATTTTAGTGTTCTTTTTGTATGTTGTTGTTCCTAGCTAGAGATCTTGACTTCCCTAGGAAATCCCTATTTTGTTTTCGAGATTTGGAGGGGTGGGGGGGCGGGGCGTGGTGCATTCTAGGGGATGCCCCCATTTTTTGGTTTGTCAAAGGGGAAGGGGGGTGTTTCCTTCATGCGCCCATGTCCTTGAAACGTTATGAGGACATGGATAAAAAGGAGGAGATGCATCCTTGGGTAACGTTGGGAAAAACCCTGTGTATCTTTGTTCCATTTAATAGCAATCTAGGACATAGCATTGTCATTTGTGACCTCTTATGTGTTATTAGTTGTAATTGCCTTGGTGGCTCCTCCCTCCTCCGCTAGGTTTAAGTTAATACTTTTTAAAGTTTTAGTGTTTTTGTGTTTGTTGTTGTCCTAGAATCAAGACTGTTTTGGTACGGGTACGGGTTCAGGTACGGTATGCTGAAACGGCAATTTTTTAAAAACCTCGGGTACGGTACGCTTTTGGGTACGGTTTTATATATATATGTATATAAATATTATAAATTTAAAGAAGCACTATGCATACTTATTGAAATTTAAAGGACTCATACATTGCATACTTATTGAAATTTAATACTCGTACAACTTAAAATCATTCATATAACATGAAAACAAATTTCCAATACTTTGAGAATTGAGACTTGAGTTTGTATTGATTCATAATGTTTAAAACATAATAGTTAATAACATAGACTGTATTATAGATTTGATAATTCATTATTAATGCATTAAGCTTGAGTTAGATGTCTCATTGGACATTAAAAAAATTTAAAGTCCATGAAATATTTTAATTCCTTTCTCAAACCAAAGGAGGGCAGAACAACCTCTTGTCAAGGCAATGATCTTGTCATTATATTTCTGATTTGACGAAATTGATTTGTAGGCTTGGTACCTAATGTCAAATGACGAAAAGATAGGCTGCCCAACCACCAAGTGCTTCACTTGTTCCCATGCCTTCCAAATTGATTGAAGAATAAAGGACCCATGAGGAGCAACAAGAAAGCCCCCAGATAGTAAGTCAACCAAATGAAGTCCTTTTCATCTCTCTCAACCCTTCAGAGCCCATTGGCAATATTGAATCTCACACGAAGTTTCCAAAGTTCAATTGCAATCAAAGCCCTCATGTTTTATTTATTTTTTTGCACTTAAAAAAAAGAAAAAAATTGTGGGTACTCTTTTTATTTATTTTTTTGCAATTAAAAAAAAGAAAAAACTGTGGGTACTCTATGGGTACGTACCCACAGGTCCTGGGTACTTCCCGGCTACGGATTTCCGTACCCGAGACGTACCTCAGGGCCTGTGGGTATGTACCCATAGCATACCTGTACCTGTACCCAAAATGTACCTAGCTTGGTACGAGGGGGTCTAGGGCATTTCCGTGTAGTCTAGCCTAGAATGGCTGGGAATCTTTACATCTCTTAAGCAATCTTTTTTTGTTTCTTAGATGGGGGACATTCCCCCTTTCTAGTTTGTCATAGGGGATGAGAGGGGGATGAGAGGGGGATGTTTCCTTCCTGCCCCCGTGTCCTTGAAACTTTGGGGATGGGAAAAAGTGGGGAGGCACACAAATGGGTATTGTTGGGAATAACCCCATGCTATGTATCTTAGTGCTATATGAAATGTGGTACATAAGAGTTGCCAATTGTGATCTGTTATGTTCTGTTAACTATATTTTTAGGTGTAAATCCTCATATCGGTGTGTAAGTGCCCCCATCTCTTACATTTCAGCAATTTATTTTTTTCAAGTTATTTTGCAGACAATTTTCCATTTGCTTTAAGAATGTTGCAGCATTTTGACAAACTTGGGAGAGATGCTCCACTGTTAAACACTTGAGTAGTATAGCAACAAAGATATATCAGTGTAATGGTAATCTTACAAATAAAATTATTGGAGTGACACTTCTAGTAGATTTTCTCCCCAGGTTTTGTACTGGCTGCGTGTAAGGATAAAACATGATTTGCATCATGTTCAAACCATAGTTACCTAAGACTCTAGGATGGTATGACATATGGATGAGGTTTTCGAGACGACAATTTTTTAAAAATTTTGGGGACGACGTGGGGACAACTAACAAAATACTATATAAAATTTATATATATTACATGAATAAACAAAGACTTAAAGTTGAAAGCATGAAGTTTGAAACTATTAATTCAATTATTCATCACATAAGCCAAAATGCTATATTTCTTATTACATTTCAATGTTTCATATTGAGTCATTGACATTAACATAGAATCGAGATACCTTGATACTAGATATCAATACAATGATACATCAACTATATGTCAATGTAAAACAAGTGTCTTCATTAATCACCATGAGAAGAGAACATATTTCATAACTTCATATGTCCATAACCAAAATGGGAACTCAATGATCAACGTCCTCTTAGGGAATACTCACAAATTGCTCCTTATCACTAGAAGTATCAACATCATCTAAATCTTGGAAGGAGATCTCAACAAATCCCAATTGCTCCCAATCTTCGACATTTTTCCTTGAATACTTAGGTTCTACATCTCACCATAGTGTTGGGCTCTCCTTGGATTCTTGTGATGCATGAGATGCAAGGCACTATGTACAACAAATTTCTCCTCTCTTAGAGGTAAGTCTGTTCCTCTTAAGAGAGTGCATCCACTCATATGCTGACCAATTCCTCTTAGAAGTAGATAGGAACTAGAAATTTGAGAGAGAAGGTGAATGGAAAGTGTACACAACAATCTTGGAGGTCCATATAGTCGCCACCAACTCACTGGACTCTCTTGTGCCAATGTGCCCATAACTATCTATTTTTGCTGAAGTTTTGTAGCCTTTAAGATAATCAAACTTGAGCCAATCAATTCTGACTCGTGAAACATCCTTTGCATCATACATTTGTTTAGGGCTTTTAAGAAATCCTTCTCACCTCCTTGTCATCTACATGATATACCACTTATGATTTAGTGCATAGGTGGCCATGTATAAAGAGGTGTTTGACTTCTCCTATCTCTGCGTAATGACGAGTTGAACATGTTGATGGTAGAACTTCAAGGTGGGGTCCTTTGCTTGAATACCAACCTTCATTTGGCCAAGCATATTGTCAATACACTTGTATATCTCACCGAGGTTGGGGATTTCAGAATCCCCATATTTGATAACATTAAAAACCGGAGATACAATTGATGTGATGTATCTCACATCTTTCCAAAATGTCTCTCTCACGACCATTTCTTTCACCTTCTTCCTCTCTATCTTGGACCCATCCCACATAGAGCACTCTGATGTCATGACTATACATCGTAGGGACTCTTGCAACTCAAACATCCTATCCAACAACAAAAGTAGGATGCAAAATGTGTGTCCATCGGCTTGAGGAATTTCTTCATTGAAAAACTAAGAAAGAGTGCTAATGATGTATGGTGGTTGCAGATGAACATCTGCACCTCTCTAGCATGTGCCACTTCTCTTTTGACCCAATCAGATTTTTCAATGTTTTTTAGTCTATTTTTTATGGCATGCATGCAACATGGGGTCCAAAATATATGTTGGTAGTGATCCTTAACAAACTTACAAGCTGCCTTGCACATGTAAGTTACATTTGTAATAACTTGTAAATTGAAACTCTACATCCTTTCCTGAATAATCAAGCCCAAAAAAAGGAAGGACCCTTTTCGCATGAAACAATGATATTTATGAGTGAGCAGTGTCTAATATCCGTCCACCCCATCCATGATGATGCTGCAATTGTGAAAGACCTATGTGCACCCCATGGCCTCCATTAGTAAGTTAACCTTGGATTGGTTCCCATCCAAGATTGTGGTCCTCAATTTCGCGTCTCCTAGGGGCATATATCTTACACCTGCTTTGGCTACCTTAGCCATAGCCTCTTGGTAATAAGGAGAGCGAGCAACATTAACTGGGATGTTAGCGGTATAAAAGAATTTTTCAATGACATCATTAGCCTCCTCCCTAGCGTTTGTGTCATACATCTCCACGACTGGATTAGAAGCCACGACCTTCCTCTTCCCCTTGCTAACAAAATTATCCATTTCAGTCACCTCAAAAGTTGCTGGAGTATTTGAGAAAACACTCTTAAAAGTTCATTGAGAGTGAGAACTAGAAGGGGTGACACCAATGCCACAAATTGGTGGAGCATTTCATTGTTATATCTCCATTATACACCTTCACTCTCTGTCCTCTCTTCAAGTGATAACTGTTCACAAAGGTCAATCAATTAATTAGCCAAAAAAACCAGGCTGAGATAGTTTCCAAAAAGCCCCCCAACAGTCTAGGACCGGAAGATTGCAATTAACTTTTAGGGGAAACTTCCCTGTTGTTAGCAGGACTATCTTTGTTGAGTCCCTCCTCTTTTCTCATCTCAGTCATATCTTCTTCCAACTCTTCCTCAGAGCTGCATTGATACACAAATTGAACTTCCTCTTTTTTGTACCTTCTTCCATCACGTCCATCTTGTCGCTTAAATCTTTGACCTGTCTCACCTATAGGACAATAATCTTATGTTTGGAATTCACCTAGGCTGAATAGATTTGTTTGGAAGCTTGAATGAATTCCATCATGGTTTTCCGATAACTAAAATTTGTCTCTTCCATCGCCTAAATAACCCTTTTCAAATACTGAATCCATTTTGATCAACCCCTCAAGATCCTTGTCACCACCATCAATACACTTGTTCCTGGAAGTGCTAGCTTCACCTCTGCTTTCTACACCTTTATCCAAACCTTCGTCCTCCACAACATTCCTATACTTAGACATTTTATCAGCCCTCATCTTGGTGAGGCACTCCGTTAGGGTTATGTCCTCCTCATATCCTTATCTTTCAGGGAAATGGCAGGGATGGGTTTCCCATTCTCATACATCAGAAGGATGAGCACTTCATGTAGAGGTGTCTCCACCTTGTCCTTCTAGAATGCCTTCAAAGAAGCACTCATCGATATGAAAAGGAAAAACAGAATGCTCACCATGATTTTGTGTCTAAACATGTTAAGGAAATACATATTGATGTGTGTAAATTTTATGATATTTTCCCTCCAAAGTAATGTACTTCAAGGATACACCTCTTTCCAGTGCCCGTGAATATTCGTCTAGCAATGCCATCAGTGAAAAGGAGCACCTTTTTAGAAAATTTCAAAAAACGTCACAATTTCGTGCTCCCTGCGGGTCAATGACCTGTTTTAAAAATCTATGAGCCCTTCCGTCTGCATTCCGTAGCTTTGGCAACGGTGCTCTCATACCCTTGAATTTCCACTACCTCTCACCGTAATACTTGCCCTGTTATTCGCAAGCCATACCAACATCCTTCGACAGCTCACTCATACCCTTGCAATTTGGAGATAAAATTGCATAGAAACCCCCCAATCCTGAGCTTTAATCCACAACCAGATTGTAGGAGCCTCGACAAACTTGCCGGCTCAGAGTCCGGATTTTACGCACGACCCAGATTCGCGTAATGCAAAGAGTTTTTTGATCCGCGACAGGGAGATGTTCAGAACCCCTTGACTGGATTTGGGAGAGAGAATGTGACACCATAGAGTTTATTGATGTCGTAAATCAGAAGGGTGGAGGCCATAGATTTGTGACATCGAAGATTTTTTGTTATCGACAAAAAATTTGCATTAATCGTGACAACTGTATCGCCTTCAAAAACACTTGAAAATCATGAAAATAACTTAAATACAATGTAAAAACAATGTTCCTTGTGCAAATCAGTGACTCTGTACAGGGATACAGCTATAGTATTTTCCACCTAGTGATAAGATTCTTAATGTTAAACCCTGCCTCCAAATCGTAATGTACTTCATTATGTTAGAGACACAACTCTTTCAATATGGCTAGAATATAAGATCTAGCAATGCCATCAGTGCAAAAAGGAGCACCTTTCCTTACCCAATAAAAATATTGCCATCAATGCGTAGAGCTTGAGATTTCATGCTTTTAGAGAAAACGACACTTGAAACAGAGCCACAGTGAAAGTTTGGCACATTAAAAATATTGAGCCCCTTCCATCTGCATCTCTGTAACTTGAGAAATTGTGCTCAATGAATTCAATTTCCATACCTCTCACCATAAACTTTATCTCTTTCCAAGCCATACCGAAAATCCTTTGATAATGAAGGATTGCAACCAAAACAATATGGAGATAAAACGATTGTAGAAACCCCAAAATCCTGAGCTTTTTCCACCAGGGTCAATTGAAATCCTCAATACCTCTGACTCGTCAGGCTCAACCCTGATTCTTTCACCACCCATATTTGTAATGAAAAACCTATCCCACCCCACTCTCACTTCTAATGTTGATAACCCCTTTAGAAACACCGAGATAATTGAAACTACTCCCCTTAAGTAAGGTGTATCAGGCTCAAGTGTTACCAATGCTCACTTGTGCAAGAATCATCAATTTTAGTGTAGTCGATCTCTACCAATTGCTTCATTAATTATTGGGGGAAAATCATCACCTTTATTCCATATTTTGTAATCATGCCTTTGTACGCCAAAATTTTCCATCTTATCCACGCACGTATTACCTTGATGTAGGGTATGATTAATTTAAACCTTTTCAAAAACTTTTAAAATTTTCATGACATCACTAAGAACATTTCTTAAGGTCCAATTAATAGTATTATTATTGTTAAGAGCATTAACAATAATGAGGGAATCCCCCCCAATATAGATACTTTTGTATCCCTCTATTCTTTTCCAAATTGACACCCCACATAAGAGCTCTAACCTCTGCCATATTGTTAGTGTGTCTCGCTAACAGACCAACATAGGAAAATAGCCAATCACCGTCACTGCTTCTAATGATCCCTCCCCACTAGCAGGACATGGATTCCCATTTGATGCCCCATCAGAAATTTATCTTAACCACAAATGTTCTCTCGGCCTGGTCCATCTGGTGTGAATTCTTGGTCTTTTGATCTCCACTAGACTAAGGGTGAAACTTTTAAGAACTTATTCCTCCTATCTCAGGAAAGGTTGTTTTGCCTTTCCTTTGAGCAGTTTGGTATTTTCTTTTATGGTCGTTATGAATCTACTTCGGAATCTCTTTAGATTAGCTTTCTGGTGAAGAAAAATATATTCATTCCTAGCTTTCCATAAACCCCAAAAGAGATGTGGGAGGAAAATTTTCCATGCCATCACCAAAATGGGGAAACTGAAGGGACTCTCCCATTGTATACAAAAATTCTCAACAGTCTTTGACATGATCCATTGAAATTTGAATAGTTCCTAGATAATCACAAAAACCTTTTGAGATAAGGGACAATGAAGGAGAAGATTATTGACATTTTCCTCCTCTTTCCTATAAAACGAACATCTGTTGGGAGTCTTCATACGACGTTTCTTGAGATTTTCCACCATAAGGATACTTTTTTGGATTGCTAACCAATAGAAGATATTTACTTTAGCAGTCATATCCTTCACCCAGAGTCTACCCCAATACTCTTTTTGAATAGAATATTTAAAATTTAGTCTATAGACTGATTTAATTGAATAATTTCTAGATTCTTCCTCTTTCCATTTAATGAAATCTTCCTTGTTTTGAAAATTGGGTATGTAGAAATTCTTTAATTTGTTGTTGAGTTCCCAAAAAAGATGTAGGTCCACATTATAATCCGGATGACGAATTAATCTTAAAATGCATCATAAAATATTATTTATAAGCACTTTTATTATTTATTAATGACAACTAAAAAAAGAAAAGAAAAAGTGACAAAAAAGAAAAGAAAAAGTCACTTTATTTTTTTTTCCCCCAAGGGAAATGCGACCCATGTGAGAAAAGGAAAAAGGCCAAAGAAAAAATCTAATGAGGGAAAAGAAATATGATTGGTGGGATTTGGGTGGCAAAAAGGCCAAGTTATGCTATAAAATCAAGTTGACTTGCACGAGGAAGTATCTTTGTTTGCATATGATAAGTTTTGATTTGTGGTGTACGCTTGTATGTTTTCCATAAAAACTTCAAAGGACAATTGAAGTTGGCTTGCTAGGACGAAAACCCTCCTTAAGCTTGGAAAGAAGAACATAAACACTCTTCTTTCTTTTGAGAGGAAGCCCTACTCAGGGGTTTCTATTGAATTTCAAGGTTCTACTTCAGAATTGTAGTGATATTTGAGGATAAAAGTCCAAACCCGCTTTGTTTACAGCAAGGGTTTGAAAGAGGACAATTGTTGTTGAGTTCTAGCTTCATTTTTTGGCATTCCTATTATGGAGTGACCCACATTGTATGCAGTTCTGCGTGATCTAGGGCACACTGAAATCATATTTGAGCTGCTATTCCATAATCTGATTTTTAAGAGCCAAGATCAGTTGGCTGGTGCAATTTTTGGGCTTGGAAAATTCTGTTTCCAAGCTTTTTTGAGCGCTGTTAATCTGCAGATTTTAATAAATAAATTTCAGCCTTCATTTGCTCCAAATTTGGTAATTTTCTCATTGTTCAAATTATAGCTGATCTGTTTGGTTGAAGAATTAAGTGGTTTTACATCTATTTTGTGGATCAATCCTTCATAGACCAAGTCACATTTTTCTATATAAAATTCAGATCTGCATCATCGGTTTCAGGTCTCTCTTCTATAAATTGCTATTTTGGATTGGATTTGCGGCTATTCCGTTTGGGGTCAAAATTGTCCAATTGGGGAAATTACAACTTCATCATTGTTTGACCTCATTTTGGGGTTGTGATAGTTAAAATCTTTGTTCCAAAAATCACGATTTATTGGTGAAAAATCACGATAAATCGTTTGGAAGCATGAAAACGATTCATCTTTTGAAAAATCATGATTTTTGTTGTGCCGATAAATCGGCGATTTATGGCGATAAAACACCTGGAAAATCTTAGAAAATCGGTAGAAAAATCGTTGAAAATCATTGTTTAGTGTATAAACGTTTAAAAAAAAAAAACAGCAGTTATTTTGAAGTGGGGTTTTGTGATTTTTTGACCAAGGTTTGTACTTGTCATTTGGGCGGGATGTATTATTGCATCTTGTCATGTTGAATTATTTGTCAGCTAAAGTGCTTTGCAGGGCTGGTTTGTGTACTGTAGCAGAAATTAGGATGTTTCAAAGAAGTCAAGTGGGTAAACTAAATGCTAAATGCTAGCGGTAGTGTTTTACATAAGTCATCTTAATGTCAAAACATATGAATATATTTTCAGGGCTGGCCAAGTTAAACTGCATGTGGGTACTGTTTGGAAGAAAATTACCAGCTCTTAGTTTGCTTTGAAGTAATGTTTAAACAAATCATTTTAATGATATTGTTAACCGTGACACATTGCAATGCATTATGGTACTGCTTGGAGCTTGGAGTAATCATATTATGAGTTGTTTTTAACGATTTTTTTGACCTATGGTTAAAATACAACAATATAACTATAATTATAAAAGTGTTTAACCCCACTTGCCTCTGGAAATTAAAAAACAGCAATTAACAATGCCCTTGTTTAAGTTTTTAACTCAGTTTGCATTTGGAAAAAAAATTAGCGATGAACAATGCCCTTGTTTAACCCATCTAGCATTTGGAAATAGGAAAAAAAGTTAAAAAAGTAATGTAAATGCATTTACTTATCCCACTTTGAAGTTTGTATTTGGAAATTGAAAAAAACAACTATGCACAATGCCCTTGTTTATTCCATTTTGCATTTGGAAATAGAAAGGAAAAACAATATAACTATAAATTTTTAAGCTTTTAACCCACTTTGCATTTGGTAATAAAAAAACAACAATAAACAATGCCCTTGTTTAACCCAATTTGCATTTGAAAAAAAAACAATAATGAACAATGCCCTTGTTTAACCCATTTTGCATTTGGAAATAAATAACAAGTTAAAAAAGCATCGTGAATGCTTTTGTTTAAATTACTTTGAAGTTTGCACTTGAAAACTAAAAGTAACAACAATGTACAATGCCCTTGTTTAATCCATGTTGCACTTGGGAATAGAAAAAACCCTGCAATATAACTATAAGTTTTAAAGTTTTTAACCCACATTGCATTTGGAAATTAAAAAACAACAATGAATAATGCCCTTGTTTAATTTTTTAACCTAGTTTGTGTTTAGAAAAAAGAAAACAGCAATGAACAATGCCTTTGTTTAACCCATTTTGCATTTGAAATTAGATAAAAAAAGTTAAAAAAACATGCAAATGTATTTGTTTAACCCACTTGATGTTTGCAATTGGAAATTAAAAAAAACCACAATGAACAATGCCCTTGTTTAATTCATTTTGCATTTGGAAACACGAAAAAGTAAAAAATAAAATGTAAATGCACTTGTTTAACCCATTTTGCATAAGATTAAGAAAAAAATTAGGTATCTCTACATTTGTTTAACCCACTTTGAAGTTTGCATTTGCAATAATCTATCTGAATAGATACACTTTGAAAGGTACTACAAACCAATTTGGCCTAAAGGACCACAACAATTGTCATTCATTGTCATAATAATAACCATTTGAGCATTAGTAACAATAAAATTATGACCTGTGTTTGAGTGTGAAGATTTCTTTGTATTGAAATTTTAAATTACAAATCACTGCGTTCTGACAATGGTAACCAATTAAAATGTTAATGTTGTTGGAACTTTTTCTTTTCTTGCGTACATAAATGAATTCTGGGAGCAATTGACATGGTGGATGCAAATTCAAAATCAGGGGGATATGTGGTATATTCAACATGTTCAATCATGGTTTTAGAGGTACGAAAATCTAGTGATTTACTGTGCATGATGCTTAACTGTCTTAAAAACAAAACCAGGCGTTTAGTTCTTTTTGCCATGCAGATAAGTGCAATAATTCCTACTTTTTGAAATTATTGTTACCCTGACCTGGTTTTACAGAACGAGGCAATTGTGGACTATGCACTTCGTAAGCGTAATGTTAGAGTTGTCCCTTGTGGTTTGGACTTTGGTCATCCTGGGTGTGTGCTATTGTCCCAATTCTTTATAGAGCTTCTGTTGTGCAACATTGCAAATGTTATCGAATGATTTAAGACAAGCCTTTTATGCACTTAAAGACAAATTGTTAATCATTTCTCATTAATTGTTCCATAGATTTGTACGTTTCCGGGAGCACCGCTTTCATCCATCTGTGGAAAAAATGAGGCGTTTCTACCCTCATGTCCATAATATGGATGGCTTTTTGTTGCTAAGGTAATTATATGAGAGGGTTGCAACTTTTTATGTTCATATGTAACATTGTTTTCTCTTTACTGTTGGATGTGCCTTTAGTTGTATTTGCAATGTTAGGTTTGATCTTGCTGTAAGTCAGCAAAGTAATTATAGTGTGTAATACCAGTAGATCATAATGGTGAGTCGGGAATGGTTTTTGTATCAATCTTAGTTTTGAAAAAACATAGTAAAATGATACTTCTAACGCATGAAGCGTAATGTCTTCATGCTAGTTGTATAAAAAGTTGAAACCATATCAAAGCACATGCCCTAGCAAGAAAATGTCCAATAAGAAACTGTGACAAGAAACAAGACTAGTTTGTCATCCTCTCAAGAATAATAGCTATCTAACTTGAGATGTAACAAATTTACCGAAAAAAGCAAGGTTGACACAACATATTATGTTTGAGAATGTGCAAGCTCCCTTAGTTATATTATAGTGTTACATTGACATGCATATGTTTGCAAATTGTTAAAAAAGCCAAAACGTTTCTTTTTTACTTTGTAGGATAATATAAAAAATACTAAGAAATTTGGATAAAGAAGGTGGGATGTCTCTCTAGTCAAGAATGTGTAAAAGATCTACTTGTTATCTTTGTGGATGAATGTGATTGGTGTGATTTGTGAATTAACTAAGCATTTAAATCTTGCCTAGACTGAGGATGGAGTCTTTTAATGATGGATTTCGTAAAACTACTCAGTGACAACTTTTATAATATTGTTAAAGTTCTTTTCATAGGGTTGAACGATGAAGGTGGGAAAGAGACGATAAAAAATAGCATTAATAAGAGTAAATCATTCAAAGCAAATATTGAGTCAATTAATTATGAAGATGCGAAACTAGTTCAAGTGGAATTTATAGGAATTAACATGAAAGAATATCATATCCAAACAATTAATGAAATTCTATAGTCAACATTTGAAGAAATATGCTAGGTGGTCATGAAATGTCGTGAGGAAACCTCGTAAACACACAAACAAAACTTCTTTTTATGGAAATCAAATTTGCTCCTTAAAATATTTTGACATAGTCTCTATTCTAGATAATGTTCAAACAAAGCTTGTTTTATAAGGATATCAAGATTTCTCCTCCAAAATATTCTGACACACACTCTGTTGTAGATAATGTTTGGGAATTGACTTTAACTACAAATAGTAGGATGGTAAAAATCATGATAGATATGACAATAAAGGGCAGTGTTATGCGGGGACGCGTCCCCTAGATTTTGGTAACATCGTGGACACTTAAAATAGTCTGACATAATCTTTTTTCTAGATAATGCTCAAACAAAGCTTCTTTTATAAGGATATCAAGATTTCTCCAAAATATTCTAAAACACACTTTGTTGTAGATAATGTTTGGAAATTGACTCTAATTACAAATAGCAGGATTCTAAAAATCATGATAGATATGACAATAGATTTTGGTGACATCCTGGACATTTTTAATGTTTCAGGGACTTGGGGACTTGGAGGGGACATCCCTTTTTTTAAAAAAATCTTTCAAAAGTTTTATTGTTACTAAGAACATTAAATTATAATCTTGAAAGTTCCTAAAATACATTAAATACAGTTTAAATCCCTAAATTTCATTGAATAAACTTAAAATATTCAAATATAATTTTTTATATATTATCTTAATAGCTGTCCCCCACCGTCCCCAAAATTTGGGAAATTTTTTGTTGTCCCAGAAACCGTCCCTCTATCCCTGTCCCCCTGTCTTTGTCCCCTTGTCTTCGAGACTTAGGTATCTTTGATAAAGCGTCTTCATATGTTCATATGAATAAGTATTGTTTGGAAAGCAACCTAGATTACAAAAAATTGGATGTTAAAATGGTGATAGAAATGATAATGAAGGGTCATTATCTTTTTACAAGAACATTGATGTTATCCCTCTTTGTTCTAGACACCTCAAACCAAAGTTAAATGTGTCACAGATGATAGCCAGCCTAGCCATGAATGTTTGGTTGGACCATAGTTCACATACTCGTACTTGGTGAATACTCGGTAGACCCAAAAAGAATTGACTCTGCAAAAACTCGGCAAGACTCGGGAATACTCGACAACTTAAAAAATATGCAAATTTCTTTAAAAAACATAAAATTTAAGCAAAATATAGCTACAAAATGTATCAAATGAGTCCATAAAATGTCGGAGAAGTGTTTTCTATTAGATTTGAATACAAATACAATTCAAAATCCATCATTATGCGAATACAACAACTGATTGATAAGTAATATGAATTTATGATGATTGTCATTGAAAAATATCATCATAAATGTCATATCTATGCAAGTTACAATATATAATAAGTTACATTTTCCTCTTCCCCAATCTAGAGAAATATTGGGGAGAGGGTCTAGTGCCTCTACTAGTCCCCACACTTGGTTGCGTCTCCTCACTCCTAGAAGGCTGTGACTTTGGCTCCAACTTGGTACTGATAATAGATGGTGGTGGCTCCTCTGCTGCATGTTGGAGATCACCGCCAAAGATGTCATCCAATCTAAAATCCCCTGCTAGTGCTTCTCCCTCCATAACTTCCCTCTCAAAAGAAACAATTTTATCCTCTGTGAACGCAAGGATTTCCTCTTCTTGCCTAGTTCACTCGCTGTATGGATCTATCTCATCTAAATCAATAAGCTCCTTGGATGTGGCCTTCGCTTTTCTTGTGCAAAGCCGAAGATTGTATTGCACAAAAACCAAGTGGTTGAGCTGTTTTTGAGTTAACTTGTTGCGCTTCTTCGTGGGAATGGCCTCTCAAAAGAAACAATTTTATCCGTTGTGAACGCAAGGATTTCCTCTTCTTGCCCAGTTCACTCGCTGTATGGATCTATCTCATCCAAATCAATAAGCTCCTTTGATGTGGCCTTCGCTTTTCTTGTGCAAAGCCGGAGATTGTATTGCACAAAAACCAAGTGGTTGAGCTGTTTTTGAGTTAACTTGTTGCGCTTCTTCGTGGGAATGGCCTCAAACAAACCTCCAGTTGCGTTCACATCCATAAGCGCTACAAGGTATTCTAAGGGCTAGCTTTTGAAGATGCAGAGTATTTCCTCCCCAATCCTCCCACCAAGAACCTACAAACAAGATAATCAAAAGTTTATAAGTAATTAATAAAATCAAATCTGTAACTAATAAGTAACTTAGTAAACTTTCTAATTTTAATAGCTAATCTTGAAGAAAAGAGCCTCCCCCTAACATGTTTGTAATTTTGCAGCTCTAAAAAAATGAGGTCCCCCGTCTCAACATCTACTATCATTCTCTCAATACATCTTGAAAGGCCCTCCATAACCTCTCCGTTCACATCTGTGAAGCCGTCAGAGAAGAAAAACTTGGGGTTGAGGTAGTACACCGCTGCATGAATAGGGTGGTGGAGTCGCTATTTCGATTTCGCTAGTCCTTGGGAACAAATGTTGTGTAGTGACTTCGAAGAATAGCCCTATATCTCCCATATATCTAGTTGTCGGGTCAGGAGCGAATAAATGGGAAATGCTACCCCTTAATTGTTCCACCTCCAATCAATAATTTCCGAAAAGGGACCATATCTGACGATATCCCCCCTATAATAGTTTTGGATAGACTCTTTGGCCCTATCCATGGCCTCTTAAATGTACCCCATATGATTTTGCTCCCCATCAACAAATGCAAAACCCTCACCAACAACTCTGACACCTACACACACATTAAAATGTAAGGTTACAAACTTACAAATAAAGTAAAAAAGTAAATAACAATATATTTATAATTTAACAAATTAAAATAAAGGAATCAACTTGAAATTTAAACCGAAGTTTGAAATTACCTTGATGATCTCTATATCTTTCTTTGCAAAGATATCATCAAAAACTATGTTTGCAATCCTCTCTTCGTCATCTTTCTTTGAATATTGTGAGTCTAGCCATGCTTGACTCACAAACATTTGCTTCAATGATGTCAACAAACTAGAAATACTTTGCAACGTCAAGAAGTTAGTTGCAAACCTTGTGACACCGGCTCTAACAAACTTTTTCCCCTTTGTGTGTTCTCTCATCAAGCTCAGAACCCAAGGGTGATTATATATGTATTTTGTTATGTTTTTTGCATCTTCTACAACTGGTCTCACCCAATCAATTTTGCCTATGTCCTCCAAAAGAAGTTCAAGGCAATGAGCCGCACAAGGAGTCCAAAAGAGCGATGGATGTCTCTCCTGCAGTAGTCTCCCAGCCGCCACATATGCTGCTGTATTGTCTGTGACAACTTGCACAATATTCTGTATCTCACCTATAATACATTTGTCTCTAGTATAACACTCAAATTCTTTGCATTTTTTACTATGTTAGAGGTATCAATAGACTTCAAAAACACCATCCCACCATTTGAAGCCATTAAAAAATTAATGAGGGTGCGGTTCCTTTCATTCGTCCACTCATCTGAAAGAATGGTGCATCCGTATTTGTGCCATTGTTTCTTTTGATCTTCTAGAATTGTAGTGACATATGCAACTACACCTTGGAACAATTTCCCACTCAAATCTTTTGGAGAGGGTGACTTATACCCTTTCCTTGCAAGTTGCAACTGTCAATGGTGTCATCAAATACTCCCAGTATTGAATGGAAGGTTGTTGTAGTACCAGAAATTCACACATGCTTTATTTGCTTCCTTGTGCATATCCTTGTTCCAGGTTTTTCTTTGCAATGAAGGTTGTGCTCCAGGTATGTTCCTTGGCACAAAAAAACTATGTATGCCTTTGCTTGAACTTGATGAAGATGTGCCTCTTCCAGTTCGTATGTGTGGACCACGAGTAGAGCCCATAATTGTTGCCGCATCATTCTCTTAATCCTCTATCACTGTAGCCCCAGGTCTAACAGCTTGTGCTATGGCTGCATGCACCCTTTCCCTATCTAGTTTCTTTTCCTCTAGCTCTACCAACTCTACTTTCATCTTTCGCTTTGCCTCTTCCGTAACATTGGTGCAAACCATAACGTCCCAACAAACAATACATGCAAGGTGATACTTAAGATGATTGATCAATTGTTCCACGTACACCATACTTCCAAGAGAGGGTATGAGCATTCGCTAGAACGGTTCTTGCTAGTGATGTTGACCTAAATGCTGAACGTGATGCCGATCCTGATGCCATTGTTAAGCTCTACTCTGCAACACAACACACATTTAAAAAATTAAAAAATCGTTAACTTTATTAATTTAAAAAAAAAACGTGCCTGAATAACCATATTTCATCGTAATTCAATAAAAATAACATACCTACGATTGCAAATGAGTATTACAAATTTAAAATGATTTGCAATCACATTGAACGTATTTAAAATTATAAAACATATTCCGTGAATCGATTACAATATGCATATATAAAATTTAAATGATTTAGAACGAATTTGTGAAAAAAAAAAAACCAGAACTCCAGCTGCAAATAACTATTAAAAAATTAAAAGCATTTGTTTTTACATTACACATATTTAAAATTACAATATGAATATATAAAACTTAAATAATACATACCAAATTTGCAAAAACTTGAAAGAATTAAAAAAAAAAACTTACCTCCAAATGCAATTCTCCAAATTTCCTCTTTGAATTCACTCAAAAATCCGTTAAACACATGCAATGTAAGCTCAAATGGTTGTGTGAATGAAAATGAAGTGCTTTAGGGCATTATAAAGGGGAAAAACTGAGTTTTTTGAGTGTAAAAACCGTGTTTGCGTGTATAGTCAGCATGGACAAGTTTTTGGCTCAGACTCGCTGAGTTTTGGCAAGTACTCGCCGATTTTTCGTGGCGAGTACTCTGGCGAGTCTTCTAACTATGGCATTGGACTAATCAAACAATATTATATCAAATATCTAGTAACAAATTTGAATGGAAGCTTCCATGGCTTCTATGAGTCACATCAACAATTTGACATCCAGATGTGTTCATGTATATTTGGAAATAATCATAATTATGAATAATAGTCATATTTGGAAATAATCAGATTTGGCATTGAAGGGAGATACTGATAAAGAGATTATGGTACTATACTTCTCACAATCTGTTATAATAGCATTGTCAAATATATGTTTTGGTTTCGTCAGGCATAGAATAGGCCCTGATGAAGACTAGCCTTTTAACTAGCCTTTTAGAATCCTGCTATAGATCTTTGATATATATTCTTTTTAATGTTGCACAGTTAAAAAAAAAAAGCAATGGCATGCCAATTCTAAAAGCAGATGGAGCAGGAGAGGAAATTCCCAGTATTATTGAGAATGAAAATGCTGGAAAAGAAGGCGAGGATAGTGCTATGAATAAGAGTGAAAGACTAGATAATAAAACTGTTGGAATTAGTAGAAGTTTTAAGTCTTCTAACATTAAATTGAAGAAAGTAGATGCGAGGGACAAATCAAATGGAAAAAAAAAAATCCACTTAGAGAGGAAATTTCCAAAGCTAGGTAAAAGGTGTTACAGAGAAGCAAAGTTTTTTGGAGGCATTCTATTATTCTTTAAATGTTGGACGATTGCATTAGTGACATTTCTTAGCTAACTTGACTATTATGTGCTAATTCATGTGCAAAGAGGAGAGAAGGGAAGCCTTGAGGAAAGTGAAAATAGGCAGCTTGGAGGATAAATCCTAACAAAGGACCTTGACTTGAATAAATTGTCTATGCATGCAAAAGCAATGAAAGGGAGTGACCTCTTAGAAATTTCAAGATCATGTGGATTTGTATTGAAGAATCCAAAATAGGAAAATAAACAATTCAGCAGATGCAATTATAGTTTTGTCGTAGACCTCCAACGTAACAATACAGTCCCATCAGTGCTTTTCTATTTTAATAAAATAGTTTTAAAGAATTCAACATGGCAGTGATGTAGAGTTATGGAGGCAACCGAAGATTTGACTTCAGTCTTGTATACAGGAAGATCTACAATTTGAAGTTTGTGTATCAAAAATGGTGCAGGTTTTGTTTGGAATAGTTATCGCTGTCCCCAACCTCTATTTTTCTCTAAGTTTGTATGATTGCTTCATATCTCCTATTATTTTGCTACCACAAAGAATGAAATGCAGTAAAAATTGTTATATTGAAAAATAGTATGGGTAAAAAACTAAAAAGGGGAATCCAAAAAGAGAAAAAAGTCGTCAATGTTAGTGGGGCATTTTTTATCAATAAATTTATCCTAGAAAATAGCAGCAACAAAAGATAACAGTATGCATGCAATTACTTCTCTAGCACATTTTATCATGTTATTTATGCTGCAAAATGGTAAAGCAAAAGTGGGGTCTAATGAATAACTTTCTAACTGCCAAATTTGTAACTTAAAAAAGCTGCAATTTTTTACATAACAGATTGTTGAGTTGCGAGTTGATGAAACAACATGTAATATATTCTGGCCTAGCTGGATTATGATGTGCTTAGGAATTTGTGTAGAGGGTCCTGCTAGAAATAAACCTAAGGCAAGGCAATTTGTCATCATCTGCTTTAGATTTTTGTTGTGTGCTGGTAGTGGTAGGTGTGTTTAATTTTGGTTGTCTATCTCTAAGCTTAGTGTTGTAAAAGTAGTCAATGACAAATTGCCAATCGTGTTTGACATATATTCCATCATTAGATTTTTGACTGAAGAGATTATGGCACTGTGGGCCATTTAATGCAAATTAATTGTAAGCTTTGACAACGATTTCGTAGAATTTTTGGTTGTTTGAACACCATTTTGTCACAAGATTTATATTTATATTTATATGAATGACACTTGAATGCATTTTTGACATTATTGAAATTTGGGTTGTATAGAGTAACATTATGTCACCGCATTTACATTGTATAAATCTGATGTTTATATGCACTTTTGATGGCATCATTCTGAAATATGAATCCTGGGGACCTGATTTTTTTGTGCAACTTGCAGATCACAAATGGAGCACCTCCATAGTATATGACACTGTAAATTCCTAAAGGAGCCATGTCATAGCAAATGGTTTTCATTACAAAAATTGTATATCCCATTGACATGGAGAGAAAGGTAACATCTAATAAATATGGAAAGATGATAATGCCACTGAAACATGTTTCATGGGTGAGATTATATTGGAAAAAAGAAGTATATCTAGGCTAAGGGTAAATAACCAAGCCTGACGAGTAATATTTTGGATTAGGTAACTTCATTTAGTCTGGGTGAATTACGCCAAACATTTTGATACATTTGGTAGCATGGATTTTTTTTTAAACATACACAATTATATTAATAAATGTCAAAAGCCAAAAAAACATTAGCAACTTGAATAAATGCGGTCAAGGTTACAAAATTTAAATTTAAATGGATGGAACATAACAATTCGAACAATGTCTACTTGTGCAAATTGAATTATGCTCCTTGTTGTGTATTGTCAAATGTTTGTTGTGAGCATTATATCGAAATAACAAATTTGTGTATTGTCAAATATTTGTTGTGAACGTTATAGTGAAGAAATGACAACTCATTGATAAATGGTATTTAGATGTTTTGTTGACATTTCATTTGAGCAATACATTATTAATTTTCATTGGGCCATGTTCTTTCAATAATTCTATTCCTAAAGGTTGAGGATCTATTGACATTTTAAAAAATTTGGTTGCAGGTTGGTCCTTTTCTAGCAGATGATTTCTATTTTTCTGGGCACAATAGGTTGCTTGATTTATTGTCCAAAGATGAGTAAATGTATGGAAATGATTTTGGGATTGGTTGATATGTAGTCTAAGTGACACCCTTTCATTTTATGGAAAAATATACAGCAACACCAACTAGCTCAATGAGTTATTTTATATGAAAATTCAATATTTTTCTTGAAACGTTACCTGAGTTCTATTTAATTTGCAAACATGGCAAATGAACTTTTGAGTTTGAATTATGAAAATGTAGAATATGATTGATGGTGGTGCCAAATCAATCTTAATATGATTTCAAGTAGGGTTCAAGGTGATTAGTGTCAAATGGAATTGATGATAAGAAAGTGTTATCATTGAAAAAAAAAGTTTGGGGAAATAATACACAACACTTTTGTTAAGGGGTTACATGAAATCAATAAAATATGTGAGAATATTGCAATCGACGACATTATGTACAATGTTAAAGATAATTATCATCGAAACATTATGGAAAATTGTGTGAGCAATAATAATGTGACAAATAGTCACAACAATGAGGACTAAGACAATGCCAAGGAACCATGCAATTTAAAAGGGTCATTGATGTTAGGAAACAAAAAAGAGGATAAGTAGTAGGCATGACAAATAAATATAGCCTACATCAATGTTAAATATTTTGATGACAAATGGGTGTGATGTCAAAAATTTAAATATATGTGGTGGGCATGCATTGGGGTTTGCATTGGTGCGACAAGCTGCTACAAATTATAGAAATAAACACTATTGCCAAATTTTGGAGTGGACACAAAGCACAACACGGAACAATTAGTGGCTAATCTATAATTGCAATGTTAGATTTGGTAAAAATATTCATTGGGATAATATTAATTTGAAGTTTTGAGTGCTATATGGCTCTCATAAGATGGCAGTATCGACATCTTTTATAAATGAAACAAGTATGATATTTTTTGATATGTTTGTTAGGTTGTTCATATGAGATGATTTGAAATGTCGATAAAAAAATTGTACACAATTGTTCCAAAAATCTCTCTATTATACTTATTTTTGTTATGCTTATTAGGTTGGGCACAAAATTATATAGTGTAAACAACTAAAAAAATCCTCTACACTAGCACTGTTTTATTTGTGGCAACATATCATTCAAATGTAAGCTAACATATATTTATTTCTTTAAAATAACAAGGAGAAGAAACTTGGAATTAATCCTCCTTTTTTTTACATGGAAATGCCCTCCAATTGTAATACATGCAAAACAACTTAAGAAACTCAAGTTCTTCATTCATTTACCATGAGAAACAAAATGACTAATTGATTAGGTCAAAGTGGACAAAGTTTATGTATGCATTGAATTTAATCACAATACTATATATTTGCCACAAGTAAATGTGAAATGTGTTTGTTGGCAACCAATTTCAACTTTTAAAGACCATCCTTTTAATTTCTTACAATTATAATCTTAATTACTCGGATTAAATACATTAATACATGTTTGTGTACACTTATTATTGTAACTATTTTTGGCGAATTAAAGATAGCCTTAATTTTTCGTCCGAGTCAAGCCACTAATAAATTTGATGATTAGTATTGTTCACTAAAAGTAGATTATTTGTAGTTAAACTTGATACAACAACCAAGCCAGACATGTCTTGAATAATCTAGTCCCCACAAAAATTCATTTTGAATTTTAACATTACATCAAAGAATACCTAGGCAAAGTAATTTTTGATTAAAAATGATTTCAATCAATTACAATCAAATAATGAAATTAGGTGAGGTTTTGTGCATGATATCTATAATTTTAATACCCATGCATGTTGATGCCACTGTTGCTAATGTTGAGCCTCCTTTCCCATGAAGGACATTTTATGTAGGTACTCTGTTTCATGCTTCGTTAATGTTAGATCCTAAATTTTGAACAATCGACCTTGTTAGGGTGGGTGTTCACTGTAAAGCGTTCCTAGATTAGGCGTTTCAAAAACTTGATAATTTGTTGGATTTATTTTAAAAATCGTAGATGATGTTTTGAGGATTATATATATCTTAGTTGATTATTAATTTGTAAAATGACTGAGCATAAACCATCAAAAGTACTTCCAATTTTTCATGATTTTGTGGCTTGTGTTTTTTATTTATTTATATTTATTTTTAAAACTTTTTTCATCAAGTTTATATCAATATAAATATACATATATTGTTTTTTTCCTTAGGATTGGGGATAAAATTTCTCTAGTATCATTATATGATGTTTCTTGCATCAAGGTTTTTTTTCATGTTATGCATGTAAGACCTTAAGTGATATAGTCTTGTAAAATACTTCACAACATGTATTTCTAAAAATTAAAGGCCGACACACAAATGAAGTTAGAAATAAGTACAAATATTAAGGAATGTGAGACCATGAAGAAATCTAAAAAGAGAGCTCCATTTGAAAAACTAAGAATTAGGGAGATGACATTATGTGACTCTAGACATAGTCAAGAAGAGAAACATACAGAATGTGTGAAAATATTAGAATATATGCATGTATGCTTCACATATTCCTCCCACGTCATTGGCCATTCTACACCTACTTCATGATTAATTGTTGATTTATTTGAATTTTCAAAGAATGTAAATGTTCAACATGCAAAACAACTCTTTTTACATTATAATAACCTTAAATGGTCAAACCATAAGTGTTTATAATGAAAAATATACTATAGTTGAAAAATTTCACAACTTCAACCATGTTTGATTAGACCACACAACCCACAATTAAACAATAAACAATGACTAACTTTTTCTATTAATACAAGGAAAAGATTACAAACTCAAGCACAATGACATTACACTCTAACAACAGTCTTATGACAAAACTCTACAAGAATTCTCTTAAGTATTCCAATCCTATGACCTATTCTAAGTTTGTAGATCTATGTAAAACTTCTATAGAGACTCTACTTAGTTCAACTCTATCCATATTGCATAGCTGTTGGATTCCTCCTTTTGGAATTTCAATGATAGGTAGGAGACTTACATACAACTTCCCTTCTGTTTAAAGAATTCATAGTGACTCTAGCAAGAGAACAAAGGTGCCTTTGCAAGAAAATATACCTTACAAAAGTTCCTCACAATGCTTAGGTTGCCATTGATCTTCCTGGGAAGTCTCCTCTATTGGATCACGTACAATTAGATCATTCAGTTTTTCTAGGCATGAGAAACAAATCAAGGTCTACGTGTGCCTCCTTGTATGTAAGTTGTCATTGATGTCAAGGTAATGATGTTGTGTATGATTGATGTCAAGGTGATTTTGTTGAGTGTCTTGTGTTGATGGGTCATTGATGTTAAAGAATGAAAGAGGGAGAGTGCTATCAAGTATTGTCAAGAAAGTGTTGATGTCAGATGAGTCAGTGCATTGATGTCAAAGGTATGTATCTTGTTGTGCATGGTTGGTTGAATGGTAGACTTGAAGATTGATGTAAAAGGTTTGTAAGGTCATCATTAAGGATAACGAGATAATTTGAAGACAACATGAGTTATCAAGTTTAGTTTAAGAGTGCATGTCATTGTTGAAGTATGTTCGGATGCTTGAGAAGCCTAGTCATGGCATGAAGAGATCTTGTGAGAAGGTATGAGCATGTTAGCTTGGTAAAATGAGTGCACACAGGTGTGAGAGGTTGTACATCATTTTTTGAGCATGTAAACATGGTTTAGAATGCATGGACAAAGGTATGAAAGTCAGTTTCAAGGTCAATTGAAGCATGAAGACCAAGGTGTAGAGAACAAATATGCAAATGTGAGCATAGCCAAAGGTTATGCATGTTGTTTTAGGTATGTTGGTGAAGTTTCAGGTCATGATTTTTTAGGTCTTATCAAGTTCATAGAATGGAGAATGCAGCCAATATGCAACACACTGCAACCAAAACCCAACTAGAGTGTAGCCAGAGTGTAGCACGTATGCAACAAATTGAAATGGAAGGTGAATGCCACTAGTCAATGAAGGATCTTTGAAGAACAGACTCATAAGAAGTAAAGAGTCACATAATTAGTTATAAAGGTAGATGAAGCTGAAAAGGTAGATATAGGAATAAGAAAAGATAGGAACACGTGAAGTAAGGAGAGAAGAGGAGCAACACTATGAGATTTATTCATAAAAGCTAAGACAAACCAAAAGAAGCTGATGTTGTGATTTTTCCATGTTTTTTCAGATGTTCTTAACATATGTATGACTGACTTGAATGTATTTAAGCATGTATGACTAACCTAGTTGTTATATTCATGAGCTTAGACACAAAATCACACACTTGGGTACATTTCTAGGTCCTAATCACATACCACTATTCGTAAGCAACAAAACTAGTAATTGACATCTATCTTCGACCTCTTTTCTGTTTGTCTGGTTTCCTCTTTGGTCTTTCACACCCCACAACCCAGTTTGATCTTCATTGCTTTATCTTTATTGACTCTGGACATGGTCAACGCCCAGCCAAGATGCCAACGCCCAGTTGCCCTCGTCCCCTCTGGTCGCCCCGAGCTCTTTGTATCTTACTCGCCTCTTTTGGTCCTCTTATCTTTTGGGCATCTTGTTTTCTTATGGGTCAGCCTTTTAGTTGTCAATTACAAAATTCAATTAAGGGAATCATATAAATACAAAGCTATGTGACCATAATAAAGGACCAAGCTCTAAGCATCTACTATCACCACCTAAGGTTGCATCCAAAGGCATTCTAAGAGCATCAAAGCATCCATCTAGCTACCGTTCAAGGGACAAGGGACTACATTTTTCTGCATATACTTCATAAGAGAGGAAGTTCATTTTGGCATCCACACATTTATCTACATTGCTACATCTAGCTATTGCTCATTATCAAGTGCATCTTGCACAAGAGCTTCCTAGGGCATCATTCTTGCACACACACACACAAGAACTACATGGAGTTTGAGATGTACTGCAACACTCAGTCGTAAGTTCATTATTGGAGAAGCACCACATATCTACTGAATCAAAGAATACACAAGTGAATGATGTGAGACGTGAATTGTTCCAAGACGAAACAATGTAAGCATACAAGACTGTAAATTACGAAAATACAAGAGAGATGATTGCAATAACACAGAAATAACTCCAACTCAATACAATCAAATAGAATAATGCAAGAGATGTACATATAGGAGGTGAATGTGTAACCTCCTCCTAGAATCATGACAATATCCACCTAGAATAGTGGTAACCAACAACTAGAATGGTGTAGTCAAGTGGTGACTAACACCTAGAATAGTGTAGTCAAGTGGTGACTAACACCTAAAATAGTGTAGTCAAGTGTACACCTAAGAAAACATATCCCATAAGTGTAGGGAAACTCCAAGTGATGTGGGATATCCCATGTAGAATAATACAAATAAAGCGAGGAAAATAAATCTAGAAGAGGAAGTTTCAGAGTTTGGTGTAGAGGTGGAAGAATGTTGATCTTTCTTTCTTTCTTGATCCTTGTTACTCTGTTTATACTCTTTATCTAATGAGGCTTTCTGTTTTCCATTCTTGACAATGAGAGCTTGAGGTTTAAGGTACCCCTTTGTATTAACTTATCTTGCTCCTTAGTCAAATAGAAAAATGAAGTCATCTAAGGATGACATAGACCATGTGGCTCCAAGAGCCCTTTTGGTAGCATAAAATGTAGAAACAAAGACAAAGTTGTCAGGACCTAGTTTGGCAAGCACAGAAAGAACACGTTGTTCATTCTTCTTTTCTATTCCACATTCTTTTAATTGCAATCGTAAGGAATTGATCTTGGTAAAGAAATCTTCCAAGGTGTCAAAGTTGCTAGGACTTAAGCTGATAAGTTCTATTTATAGCTCATGACCCCTCATAATATCCATTTTTCTAAATAATATTTCTAAGGTTTTCCACACCTCGTTGGGAGATTTGGATGACTCTATGTGAAAAAGGATTTTAGGAGACATTGAAAGACACAAAATACCAAATGATTCATCACACTTATAAAGCCACTTAACTTGTTTTGCATCTGCACTAGGCTCAGATTCTAACCTCATTATGATCCGGTACAACCCTTTAGTCATGATTGCAATGGTCATTTTTGATTTCCATTCATAGTAGTTAAAAGGTGTAAGAGGGTTAATTGTACTTAGATCCATGAATACAACAAGAGAAGTTGTGGTAGTTGTTGTAGAAAACAAAGAAATGTGTGGAAAGAAAGAAGTTCTAAACAAGAGAGGAAACACACTGTACACCCCCCAGAAACTATATCAAGAAGCCCCCCACAATTTGGCACTTTATAACTTAGTGTGTTTTACAAAATAAATAGGTCCAATGCTTTGGGAAATAAAAAAATATTTAACTTTTACAAAAATGACACTCGATATCAAGCTACAAATCAAAAGTTTTACAATAACTATTTCCCGTAAATAAGCCCTATTTTAAATGAATTTGCACTAAACTTGAAATGCACTTTTTTACTAAAATACAATTTTAGCAAAAAACTGAGGGTTTTGATGAACCCAAGGCTAATCCCTTCAATTTGTATGCCCTGAGCATGATCGAAGGCCAAAAAACGTCGGCACTCGCAGGGAGGCTGGCGTTAGCCAACCTGCACAACCGAAGGTTGTTTTGGCGAGGTCATTAGGCCGAAACAAATTTTTTTTTGACTGTATATAGGCTGCAACCATGTTTGATCAAGAAGATCTTCATTGTGGTCCTTAAATTTCCATAGATCTGAGTGTAGAAAACAACACAGCCGCGAGACTCAAAAAACATCCACCAAAGTTGGATCTTCAATGCGTGTATGGGTTGTTGGAAACTTTGTTGAAGGTCTGAAAATGCCTCTTGACAAGGAAAAACTCCCTTTGTAAGTCTGAACAAGCATGTAAAGCACTACCACAGGTGAAAATGCCCTTCACAGGTCTGAAATCACCTAGAGTTGGATAAATATTCCACTGATCCTACAATAATGATTTAGGGCCTGCAAAAAAGCAATCTCCAGAACTATATATGTACTATACAGACCTATAAACATTATAAGCCTCCTAATAGGCTATATATACCCAGAAACAAGGTAAACCCAACACCAAATAACACCCAAATACTTGCAAATATTGATCTCAAATGAAAATAATTTGTAGAATAATAACTAGACAAGCTCAATACCAAATCGATTCTGATACCATATCAAAGAAGTTCCACAGATCTACTCGATCAAAGAATGCACTAGTGAATGATGCGAGACATGAATTGTTCTAAGACAAAACAATACAAGCATACAAGACTGTAAATTATGAAAATACAAGAGAGATAATTACAATAACACATAAATAGCTCCAACTCGATACAATCAAATAGAATAATGAAAGAGATGTACATATAGGAGGTGAATGTGTAACCTCCTCCTAGAATCATGGCAATCTCCACCTAGAATAGTGGTAACCAACAACTAGAATGGTGTAGTCAAGTGGTGACTAACACCTAGAATAGTGTAGTCAATTGGTAACCAACACCTAGAATAGTGTAGTGAAGTGTACACCTAAGGAATCATATCCCATAAGTGTAGGGAAACTCCAAGTGAGGTGGGATATCCTGAGTAGAATAATACAAATAAAGTGAGGAAAATAAATCCTACACTAACATTCACTCTGTCGGGTGACCTCTGGGGTCATTCTGAATCCCCATTTGCATCTTTTTATTTTTAGGATTTGATGTTTTATGGGGTTTTGTAGGATATCATTTGTCTTGCAGGTTACAGGAGAAATTGCTATGTGATTATCCAACAACATACAAACGACAAACAATGAAGGTTAACGACATTGGTGCGACATAATACAAATCAATTTCTGAGGTTCTGACGCAGACAAAAGTACCCAGAATCAGACCCCAACACCTATGTGCCCCTGACCCAGTCTAGACACCCTAGTATAACTTATTCTGACATTTCCAAAATTTTCTGAGTACGACTGTGACAGTTTCCTCCTAGTCATTAGTCCTCCAGTCTAGAACACTTCGGGATTAATTACAAAATTAACTAAGTCTTCTATTCTCTCTCTTGCACTTAGGGTTTTAATTTCCTTTAGCTTATTGCTTGCTTCAAATCTGTGCTTCATTGATTATTTATTATATGTGAATTTGCAATATCTTAGGGTTTTATAAAATATCAATATTTTTAAAGCATTTGGTGAACCCATCTCATTCGAACACTCTTGGGTCCTCATCTCATCATGGATATCTCCATTCATGATTTCTTGCTAGCCAATCCTGGTTATAGAGCTAAAATTATTTCTCTCTTGGTTAATACTCGCTTCCTTCTGATACTCATCTAGACAAAGTATATCAATTATTCGTAGATGGATTTTATCAACAAATTACTTTTCCACATGATATAATTGTCGATCTTTCTGGTTATGACAATGATCCTCCCCTATATATACCGGATCACATTCATAACATGGGGTATCAAGTGAACTATAAATGATAATGGATCTGAGCTCAATCTTTTTACTCTATCATTCCTTCATGACATTGGTATTCCCTTTAATTTAGTTAACCCAACATCCATTTCTCTCCATGTGTATGATTCTTCTATGCTTACGCGCATAGGCACTATCACCTTGCCACTCAAAGTTGGGCCAAAAACTATTCCTGTTGCATTTTTTGTTATCGAGTTCTCAATTCAATAAAATTGGTTACTTGGTAGGCCATGAATTCACAGTATGTAGGAAATGCCTTCTAGAGTTCACTGGTGCATTAAATTCTTACATGAGGGATTTGAATATACCATAGTCATTGATCATGACCCATTCAAATATTATCACCTAGATCCAACCACTGTGTTACCTACTCCAAATTTCTACTACTATTATGCATCCCATTGATGATCAACAACCCACAGACTATCCTGAAAAATTGCCTCCACTTGAAGGAACTATTTGTGCATTAGACACCGTCCCATCCGCTTCAGCCTCACACCCTCCTTCTACTAATGCTATGGTACTTTATTGGGGGTATATCCATACATTGGATGTCATACCACCTTCATCATCTTCTCATGAGGAACCTGCATCTACACTTCACCCTTTCACATGCACTCTTTTCATGAATAATTATTATTGGCCACACATTCCATTCGATCCCACTTGCTCTGACACTATTTACACATATGATGACTTGGCTTAGTTAGGAGTCACACTAGATGATTTCCTCCCTCCATCACATTCTCCTCATCTATATCATGGACATGTTAGCATTACTTCTACTTATGGTCTCCACATCTCCCATCTATCATTGTTTTTTGCTCACACTCCTCATATTCCTTTACTTATTCTTGGAAAATCTTGGTTTGACTACATTGGTGGCACTTTGGATCCTGATAATATTGATATCACATTTCCAATGCCTTTCAGTCATGTTTCTATTTACAATGATTCATTTCTTGGCTATACACAAAATCTTACTTGATGTTATGCACATGGTTATCTATGACCACCTTTCACTGATGAGGAATACATAATGGGCATGTACAATCTATGTTGCAATGGATCTTTACGTGATCAACCTCATACTATAGCTTACCAGGTCTCTGACACTTCTCCGTTTGAATTCGACCATGATAATGATGATCTCTTAGATGATGTTACTTTATTCTTCTCATCATCATACACTTAGGGGGAATCATGCTTACTATCTCCCCTTCTAGAATTATCACGTGTCTCACATTTCTACTATCACACTCCATGCTTCGTATCTAATCTTCCTCATTCATCCTACATGCATTAATACACTGCTTGTATTGTCCTTACCCTATGATGTACTCTTGTGCTATGATTCACACTTGACTATTGAGGGCTTACTACATCCATGGACCTCACATCATACACATGACACATTTCACACTGCACATTCAGAACACATCTCTCGGGCATCACATTCTCACACATCTCACTACCCTATGACACACTCTAGTTCCATGGTTCATACTTGATTGTTGAGGGTATAAATATGAAATAAACCTCACCACATTCACACTCTTTACGCTATACACTTCATTGATCTATCTATCTAGCACATAATTTTAAACCATTTCCTGATGACGCACTCTTATTCTATTGTTCATTCTTGACTGTGGATGGGTATTTTATAGATGAACCTCATCTCATACACATACACTCGTGGGGCACGCTGCCCCTATCACACTCACGTTGTATGTCATTCCATCTCACTCATTCACAACATACTACATATATTGGTTACATCTACTCTTGCTTACGTATACTCACATGTACACTTTGCTTACTATACCAGACATATACTTTTTCTGTCATTATCCTTTCTATATAAACATACACGTCTAATTGTTCTCTAGTTGTGAATGCAAACTTTACACAAATATTTACATGCAATATGGATGTTTGGCACTGTACCTCTTAGCAGTACCACCAAGGCTCCAAGGAGCATTTACTTTCGTACACACTATATGGTGTTATTGTTTTGTTATTTACTACTTCATATTATTACTAGCACACTACTTTATATCAGAACATACACATTTTGACATACTTCTTATCTTTATAACATGCTAATGCATACGTCATGTGCAACATTATCTTTGTAGGAACTATTTGCTACCATGGTTGTTAGATACTTTTCTTGATACTGTTTTCCATTATTTTCCATTGTATGCCATTGTTTACGGGTTATGCCCTATGTCTTGCTTGTTCATTGCTTGTATGCTTTTGGCCGCTTCAGACCTGATTCTCTTGCGACATTATGAGTGATGTCCCATGTTTGAAACCCACTTTTCACGGTCTACATTATCTTCTTGCTTGATAGATTACACATTGTATTCTATATGCATATTTGTCTTGATTTCTCTAACACATGTTTCTAGCCATTTTGATTTCTTGTACCTTTGTTTTTACCATGCACATTTCCCCTACAGGTTTACAGTTTCATATCAACATTCGGCCCTCTCCTTTGGGCTGCATCCTCCTAGTGACGTCGCATGCACCCCAAACGAGGGGTGCATACATTGGGTGAACCAGTCACCCCATACAATTGATCAGAGCTTCAGTACAGGCCTATACAATACATTAATAGAACAAAATTACAGTTACAAAACAACCCAGTATTTGATTAGGGTCTTTAGTACAACATAAATGTGAACACCCAGATATAGACACCAACGCCTGGGCACTTTTGAAATTTCATACGAACCTATGACCAGGGGAAGTTATAGTTAATTTATTAGATCAACACAATTTTCAACATTTCAAATATCAGTTTGCATAATATAGGCATAGTCCTCTAACAATCATAATGCATTCTATCTTCTTTCTCTACTTTGATCGAACTGGATCAAACTTGATTGAACATAGAAAAAAGCTAAGATAATATTGCTCTCTTATTATTCTTTTCTCTTGTAGGTTTTTCCTTAATGGGTAAGAAGAAATTAGGATAATGACTTATACGGCCTAGTGTAGGTTTGTGTGGCCTCTACAGGAAAGTATTCAATATAAAAATATATTTGTATGGTACCATACAAGAATGTCTTATCTTCATTGCGTTATCTTTCTTGAATTTGGACACCATCGTCCAAACAGGACGCCATTGGTGCCCTCATCCCCTCTGGTCATCACCTCTTGGTATCTTACTCAGCTCTTTTGCAGCCTCTTTTATCATTTGGGCATCTTATTTTCTATGAGTCTACCTTTTAGTCATCAATTACACAATTTTTTACAAAGGTGATGTAATATTTCTTGTGAAACAATATGCTCTTGCATCATATGCCTCTAGTAAAAAGAACTTGATCCCTTTCTTTACATCTTTCTATTTTTAGGATTTGATGTGTTTTGATGTTTTGTAGGATATCATTTATCTTGCAAGTTACATGTGAACTCTGCGATCTTCCAAATATTTTCAATGGGTAACCAATTATAGCAATATTTTCTTCACTAATCCAAGACATATCCTCAACTTCTTGGGCTCTCCATTTCACTAGATATTGTTATGCTCCTTTTTACACGTTTTAGGTGCTATAGTAGAGTAGAGTAATGAGTGAGTTATAAGTGATTGAGAAGGGTAGTAGGACGTCTTGTAGACTTGTTGGAACATTGAATATCTTATGGTGCTCAGTTTGTTAAAGTCACGAAGGAGTATGATAAGAAATTTTGAGAATGTTCAAGAGCAGAGCAACAAAGGGTATGGATGTCATTTGATAGTTGAATATTAGAGTGTGTGTAAGAGGCTTGATGCAATGATCCATACTGTAATCAAAATATTCATGCCTCTGTTATGATAGTTCGTGCCTTCAATCTACTTCTATGGGGTTGGTGCTTCATTAAATTTTGGGGAGTCGTAGCTTCCTTGTGGGTGCTTGCTAAAGTCATGTTGGAGCTATCTTATATATCTTTGTTCTTGTGGATGGTTGTTTCATACTTGTCTCCCCCTTGAAATACGGTTATATATTTTCTACATTGACGATAAGTTATATGTCTATCCATTAGAAGCTCTATCTTGTAAGCGTTCTTCAACATCAACTAAGGATCTTGTAAGGATTCACGGATTCCATGTGGAACTCTGAAACAAGTGTTACGTGACACAAGATAATTCAAAGTTTTGTGCTTTAGAACTCTGCAAGGTCCAATCTTCTTCTACTTGGATTTATTATTAGTTCCTCATGGGAAACTCTCTTTTCGCAAGTGTATAAAAACTAAATCTCCAAGATCAAACTATAAATATCTTATCTCCAAGATCAAACTATAAATATCTTCTCCTCAAGTCTACACGCTCCTTGCATTACACATTACTCAAGGTCCAATCTTCTTCTACTTGGATTTATTATTAGTTCCTCATGGGAAACTCTCTTTTCGCAAGTGTATAAAAACTAAATCTCCAAGATCAAACTATAAATATCTTCTCCTCAAGTCTACACGCTCCTTGCATTACACATTACTCAACTCTAATTTTTTGTGCACTTGCTCATGCACTTCCTTCACGTACTTCACGATGTCACCAAATTCCACACATATTCCTTTCTCTTATGGCAACTCTCGTAATTCCATAAATCCCATGGGACTTATCCCACACAATATAGATATGTGACCTTCCAATGCTTCTATTTAAATAGTTGTTATGAAGAAAATCCTCAATAAAGAAACAAATTTCATGTTCCTTCTTTCTCTCTTGCCAAACATCACAACAAATTTCTAGGGATCATTTTTCACAACTTATATTTAGCCATATGTGTGTGGGAGATATAGAATATTAAACTATAAATTTGTGTTCAAATTCTTCCATAATCTACACCAAAAATGGGAAACAAAATTAACATCTATATAAACATAATGCTACATAAGTATCCATGTAGTCTCACAAATTACTTGAAAAAAAATTTAGTTATATGTGTAACATATATGGTTATCATACAAGAAAAAAAATATACAATTTTTGAGAATCTATCAACAACACATATAGAATCATGACCCTTCTATGCTATGGGTAATCTTGAAAAAAGTCCATAATCAAATGCTCCTAAGGTTTCTTACGTTATGACAGTGGTTGATATAACCTTGTGTTATGAATCCTTGATTTTTTGAACTGACGTAATCTACATATTGGAAAATATTTTCTTACACATGTAGCCATCTAGAATGAGAAATATCTCTCACTCAATTGTGCCAAGGTGTTATCTATCCAAATGTGATTGATTAATCCTCCATAATTCTTCTCTTGGATAAAACTCTCCCTCATTAACCTTCAAAAAATGCACAGCTACATGGCTTTGAAAAATAAATCCTCATGTAAGAAGTAGTCTAACCAAGGCATGCAATCGATGCTCATTAGTTCTGCACATGCTCTCTATGCTTCTCTAAAATATTCATCTTTTGTGTAGAGTTCCTTCATCGCCTTGAATCTTACTACTCCCACTTTGGTTTACGTAAGTCACATCTTATGCTTAATGCATATGTAACTCTATTTGATTTACCACATCCACTCTTTAAGACAAATGAGTATCTTTGTAAGGATTCAACCCATTTCATGTATCTTTAATTCAGATTCCCTTTGGCTATTGATGAATTGTAATGCGTGATGGTCCATATATGACAAAAAATCTTTGGAAAACAAGTAGTGCCTACAATTTTTTAGAGATTGCACTATGATGTAAATATTTTGACCATGAAATGAATATCTTCTCCTATCATGATTTAGTTTCTCACTAAAATATGTGATGGGTCTTCCCTCCCGACTCATCACAATTCTCATGGCAGCTCCATTGCTATGCCCTTAGGCCCAAGTCATATATCGAGATATTTATAGCTGACATGTGGCTAACATACCCTCCTATCATTCCATATTATATTTATTTATTCTCTTTTATGCTTAGTAAGTCAGCCTTCGTATTTTTCATAACATAATAGGGTATATATAGGATTTAGTAAGCAGTTATTAACCACTTGAGTCTTGGTGTACGGTTTAGAGGTTTCCCCCTCAAAGTGGCTAAGTCATTCTATTTTCTCATTGTGATAATTTATCTATATTTTAGTGTTTGTTGTTTTATTGCTACTAATATATGAATATAAGTAATTTCATTACAACTGGTATCAAAGCTTCGATTTGGGTGAGAATTAGGTCAAAAACCTAAAATTTAAAATTAAACTATATCTCCCAAATGGTGGTGAATATTTTTACAAATTTTTAACTAAAATGGAAAAATCACTCAAGTAAAGTCTTCTCCAAATTTTAAGAGTTTTTGACCTATTTTGTACAAGATATATCCATTTTAGTGTTTTTCATAAATTTTCTCCATAGGCCACAATTTTTAGAAATTTTCTAAGTTTTTTATATTTTTGGAAAGCTTACCAAAAGTATTTAGGTTTCATTATCTATTTTTTATCTATTGGGCATAAATCCATAAAAAACCCAAACCCTAAATTCCCATGATAAGTCCCAAATTCTACATCATGACCGATAGGTCCACTAAAGGCCAATGAAAGGAACAATCGGCTCCTAAGATGACTTCAAATAAGGAAGATATGGATTCTATGTTAGTGTAGGATTTTTCCAACTATGTAGTTTTACATGCACGGTTCTAATTAGCTTGCTTAGGTTAATAATAGGTCATCAGAGGAAATGCACTTTAAATCATTTTTTAGTTGTGATTTGAGTTAATTAACTTTTTGGGTGACCTAATTCCTCATTATATAACGTACCTTCCTACACCTTTTTTGGCTAATGAGTTTATGCATCAATGAAAAAATTCTTAATTGTTGAAGACAAGTTTATTCCTTTTAAGTTTTTTGGATTTCACTTCTACACACAAGGTTTTTATTTGTGCATTAGATCCTATCCAATTGCAATCCTTGATTGTGGCCCACTCTAACATGACATTAGATATTTTATTGTAGCTGAATGCCATAGAATTTGTTGTGAGATCTAGCTTTCTAGCTCATTTGGTGTTGTTTTTTCATTGATTTAGGTTTTTAAGGGTTTAGTGGGCTTTCTAGAAAATCCATGAAAATATATTCCTTTGCATTCTCTAAATGAAAAATAGATAGCACCATTGAATTCAAAAGATCCCAATAACCTAGATTCAACTATAAACACGATATAGTTATGTGACATGTGATTTCAAACATTTTTGGAGGGTTGAAGGCCATTTTTTTTAATTCTATTTTTTTTACCAACTGGTGTTTGAAGAGAAAAACCATTTATGGGTTTTTCAAAATATTTGGAGGGTATTTGCTATTTTATGTGGAATATGTATGGATTTTTCAATATATGGGATTTTCCTTGTAGTTTTCTTGCCAACTGTACTTGCTTTACATGTGTTAAAACTTGACTAGTTGCAATTCATGATTTACAGATTGATCAACAAGGTGAAAAACCTAACAAAGTGCTTTTTGGATTTTCAAGTTGATCAACAAGGTGAAAAACCTGACTGAGTGCATTTAAGGATTTCAGGAGTGCATTTAAGGTTTCAAGGTGCAAAAACCTGACGTAGTGAATTTCAAGATTTTGGGGGAATGAATAACATGTGGATGTCAAATTTATACCTTGGGTTCTGTGACTTGTTTAATAAACTCAAAACCCCAACGCAATGTTTGTTGTGTTTTATAAGGTGTTAAACAAGGTGAAAAATATAACGATGTACACGTGAATGAAAACTTTAAACATAGAGGAAAAAATACTATTCACTGGCTAAATAGGGGCAATTTGGGAGTGACATCACTCAACCAGCCACATCATAATGTAAAGTGACATCATCAAGGGGGGGGGGGGGGGGGGGTAATAATCCTATCCATTAGCCACCTAGTCACATGGGAATCATACCTTGGTCTTACCAACCCATGGCGGTTTAGCTTTTCCACATAAACTTGGACCACACATTTGCGTTTGGAGATTGTATTTTTATGAGAAAGAAACTTTAAACTGCCATTACTTTCAACTTACAACTCTTTTTGATGCGCCATTTGTTTTGAAAGTGTGAGTTTTTTTATAGATTTACACATTGGGGATATTATCATGCCTTGTAAAATTAAACCTCTATAGTTTGGTTGGGTTTCAAATCCTAATATTTCAAGCACACATAATTCAACACCACTTCTATAATGGATCAATTTCAAGTTCCGCTTCTTACACCATTAAACTATCATAAGTGAAAGACAAGAAACAAATAATCTTGAGGAGTAAAGGCTTACACTGGATCACTATGGGTACAAAAATAGAATCGAAACCAAATGTAGAGAAGGTGAAGTGACACACTATAAGTGACGAATAAACTAATCCTAAATGAAGTATGGATCACATTGGAAGGAATTTTTGGGAAGTAGGCCATAATGAGAGGTCATGAGTTGGATAATGAGATCATTAGTTTGAGACCAAGTAAATTTGACATGATACAATACTTCTTCACCAATATCACTCAGGTTATAGTTGAAACTTGGCGACATAGAAAACACAGAAGATTAATTGATTCTTTACATCCTCTCCAAATTGGGTTCTGACTATTTTGTATTTGTTTCTGCCTTCTACGCCACCAAAAATTCCATTGGAGATCCATGGACCATACCATGCTTGGATGATTTTACTACTGATTTGAGTTGGAAGCAACACAAAAATTATTTAAATGGGTACAATGAAGGTCTCTAAATCACATGCTCTATTTACTGGACATGAGAAATATAAGACTTCAATTAAAGAGAAAAAATAAAATAAAAATAATCATGAGAACAAGAAGGATCAAAATGCTCCCACCTAAAAAAAAATCTTAAATTGCCTCTTCCCTTGTTACTTTAAAAAAAGATAGGATCAAATGTGGGTATTGCATATGCAAACATGATGAAATAAAATATTTGGAGAATAATATTGAACAACTCATGGGTCTTCTTGATATGAACAACAAAAGTGTCCCTAAGTTTATCAAATCATCTTCATCAACCCATGAATCCTCCAAGGAAAATGCCAAGGGAAAATGGAAAGACAAAGAATCAGGAAAGGAGAAAACAAAGGGACAAATCCTACATGGGTTGTTGATTTTGGTGCATCACAACATATAGCCTCTTCACATGTGGATTTCACTTCCTTGGAGCCATGGTACATGTCCACTATACGATTGGGTGACAAGACTTCTACTCATGTTTTTAGGAGAGGATCTATTGAAGTTAGTAGAGGAACATTCAATAATATTCTAAGTATTCCCTCACTATAAACTAATCTCTTATCAATATACCGTATTACTCACCTGGGTCAGGACATGTGTGTTGAGTAAATTATAGATTGAATGTATGTCAGGGAGGTACACAATTATAATATCATTATAGTGGGTGTAGTTGATCATTAGACTTAATTATATTCCTTCTCTCACTTTGTCCCTTTTTTGGATTCTTCATTAGATTCAATTGTACTTGATGACATTTTAGATCCTAAGAACATTTGTGATGATGAGGAATTATATTCTATCAAAAATGACTACAATAGCGATGGGGTCCTACCTCCACCATCTCTTTGTTACCTTCCATATTTGACGAATTATTTCTTGATCTACCTACTTCTGATCCACCATAAATTTTTAGGGAATAGACACCTTGATTTAGCATTAATCAGACATTGGGTAGTTTAGTACATAGTTTTAAGACCTTCCACATCCCTTCTTTATTATTGCTTTGGATACGCCACCCCTTCATGGAGTAGTTGGATCTTTTAATTTACATGAGAACTATAGTTCCTTGTATAGAAAGCACACCTTGGTTAAATATCCATCAGCCACTTGGCACATTCATTCATTTTTCCATGCTGATCTATTCTTCACTACATCTACTTATGATCCAAAGTCACCCCGGGAGGCTCTTTTATAGTATACATGGTGGACACAAGTAGTTGTATCTTTTACTGGGGCTTTCTAGTCCTACCTTCTCTTCTTTTATCTCTTTTGGTGGGACATTTCTTCCCATTAGATTTTCTCCCTTTCTCCACTTTATGAGATATTTACATTGTACATGGGTACCTCATCAGGACTTTTTACAAGAACCCACATTTTCTCCCCACATAAGCTACACTTGAGGGGGGTGTTAGTATAGGATTTTTACCACTATGTGGTTTTACATACATGGTCTAATTAGCTTCCTTAGGCTAATAATAGGTCATTAGGGGAAATTTAATTTAAGTCATTTTCTAAATGTGAATTGATTTAATTACCTTTTTGGGTGACCTAATTTCTCACTATATAAGGTACCTTCCTATGTATTTTTTGGCTAATGATTTTATGCATCTGTAGACACCTAAATCTGACTACGTAATTTTACTACTGAAATTACACCATTTATCATCTTTCCCATTAGTTTCATTATAATTAGTGATTTCCCACTAATTAGCTAACATTCCCCGTCACCTCGGTTAATTAACGACACTTCGTTGATTAACTAGCATTTTCCTTCATTCCGGATGCCAATTAAAGACACTTTGTTAGTTTTAATCTTCTTTTAATTAACTATCATTAGTTAATTAATCCTTTTTAATACTCTATTTAATCAATAAACCCTTGTATTGGTTAAATCCCTCTTAAAAACCCTCAAAATTCTACCTATTTCCTCCTAAATCACCTCCGAATAGATTTCTAAGCCTATCTTGTCCTATTAATTAATCCTAGTTGATGAATTAAATCATCTCCAACTCCCATGAGTTTCCAATTCTAATAAATTCTTTCTAAACATGCTTATCTCTTCTAATTCTACTTTATCTTGTATCCCACATTTACTAGGTTTCTAGCTTCTCACAAATTTGAAAGCTATATAAAGAACCTACTACCTTCCTTCACACCTTACACCAAACTTTTGCTAGTAATTTTATTATGCACATGATAAGAGAAATTTCTTCTTGAAAAGCTTATTCATTCTTGCATCCATTCTTCTCATTTGTGAGTAGTAAAGGAAGATCCAAACATGACCATTAAGCCATTTTGATGAGATTATTTCCTCATTTGGAGATAACATTCAATTGATTTCTTATGATCAAGATAGGGTCATAATAAGAGAAACCATACACATACAAAGCACATATGAATTTCAAGAGTATTACTTAAATGTTTAGTGTTTTTCATTGTTGATGCATTAGATTAGCTTTCCTCTTTAAGCTTTATCATGGTGTTTAGTTTGAATTAGCTTAGCTAATAGGTATACTTGGTGTTAGATCTAGTTATTTAGCTTATCATAATTTTAGATTGCACACATTTAGCACGCCCAATGTGACATCCCTTTGTCTCATGCACATTTTATCAAGTTTTTGTAGTTAAATTTCATTTTTTCATACTAACCTTTATTTCATATATATTTGATAAATATTGTGTTTCTTAACTCTTTTTGTTGAGTCTGCATGTGTTGAGTATTTATTGCAGGTGTGAAGGAGGTAAAGTTATTTCAAAATTTGAATGTTATCAACAAAGATTTGAGTTTTTTGAAATTATTTTTGTCAAAATCTTGTGTTCTTGATGTTGCACAGGTGCCCTGTGCTAATGTAAAATACCTATGTGTTTTGACATAAAACACCTGCGCCATTGATTGATTCTCCTGTGTAAGAGTTAAAACCCCTACGCTAGCTTTGATTTCCTTTACGCTATCTGTTTTTGGAAAATTTATCTGTATTATACATAGAAGCCTTCACTGGGCTAGTGTTGAATTACTCTTACGTCTGTATGAAACCCCCTGCGCTAGTGTCAAATTAACCATGTGCTACCATTGATAGCCATGTGTTACCATTGATAGCCCTATGTTACGATTGATATCCCTATGCTAGTGTTTAATTCACCTTGCATTACCATTGATAGCCTTACACTAGTGTTATGTGTAAAATTTTGGCTCAGATTTCAAGAAATTCCAGAATCTAATTTTTGGTGTTTGTTGTTATTTTGCAAGTTTTTCTGACTTCTATTTTGCAGGTTTTTGATTTAAAATAATTTTATAACATGTATAAATTATTTAATGAATGTTGTATTTCCATTATTTTCTTAAGCTAGGCTAAAGTTTGTGTATGCTCTTCTCTTGCACATTTGGTGATTTTGAGAATCAAAATCAACTTTAGTCTTCTTTTCCAAACATTCAGATTAACTTGAAAATTTCATCATTCATTTTTTTAAGGGAATGAATATTTTACAAAGAATTTTAAAATTCATTTGATTTAATTTTTCCATTTTATAATCTAGTTGGATCAAGTTTTGTGTATGCTCTTCTCTTGCGTCCGTGGACGATCTTGAGAACCAAAAACAACCTTGGTTCACTTTTTATAGGAAAAGTACTAAATATTTTGTGTGCAGGACCCAACGCTTGTCAAAGACTTGATAAAAACAATACTAATGACATTTTTTGTAGTTTGAAAATGGTGTGCTAAACCACATTTTAATCAAAAGATAACAAACACACCATTTATTCAAAACACTGTATTTGTAGGTTCAGATAAGGGCTTAAACCCATTCCACTTTGAATTGTGGGAAGTATCTTGGCATAAGCCATAAAACTCATTATGAGGATTATCACAGGAACCCCAAAAGTAGTCCACACCTTGAGGGAATTGGTGGATGAAATAAGAAGTGCCCCAATACCTACTTGACTATAAATACCCATGAGGAATGCTTCAAGTTGTCTGTATGAGGCCCTGTTCATTAATTTGATTGTGGGATGATGATCCTTCATCTAGGAGTTATCTAGTGAAGCGTATCTCTCTTAGAAAATTATTGGTGAGTGTTGAGAACAAAATGTTAGGAAAACATTTGGAATTGGGGCCAACTTGACTTTATCCATCATGTTCTAAAGATCTCTCATAAAGATGAAAAACTTCCTCAGAGTCAAAACCTTGTTAGTTGAACAAGGGGAGAGTTCATTGAAGTTTTCCCTACGTGATATTCATCATGAAACTTACAAGGCATAACTTTGTCTTAGTTTTTACTTTGTTTTTAAACAAGGTGAAACTCTGATAAAGTTAGGCTAAGTATTTATCATCACCACTTGTCCTATCTCCTTTGTTTTCTTATTGACATTTTTGGTCAAAAGAGAAACAAATGCGGTGTTACCAAAAATAATCATGTCCACCACTTTTGTATTCAATTACATGACCATGTTGTAACAAGAATGCTAAGTGTTGAAAGTGTGCTGGTACATCCTCATGTTTTGTTACACCTTGTCTTGATACCCATAATCAAGATATCTCATTGTAGTTAGGTGATCCTAACTTGATTTACCCTTTGCATCATTACGTTGCTCACATTATAGCAACACATTTGTTATACTTACGTCTTGTTTTCCCAAACTTGAATATAAGTATATCGATTGCCTTGTTACACTACTCACATTGTATTGATTCATTGATATACTTGGACCTAGTTTTTGACTCAAATATTGCCTTAAGTCTTGGAAGGTGTTGTCATTACGCTATTCACACTTGTGTCAATCCTAGTTTGACACTAACATGTTTTTTTTTTTGAAAACTTGATTAAAAGTATCCAAGTAGTATTGTTACACTGCCCACATTTGTAACCTCCATTTCCAACACTTATACTTTGTTTATATTAAACTGAGTTTAGAGTATATACTTTACATTGTTACTCTGGATCATACCACCTCATCTCATTTTTAGTATTTAAATCTTGTTTGTCCAAAACTTAATTTAATATACTGAAATTGTGTTGGCATCTTGTCAGTAATAATATTTGAGATAAGTTTTTAGACATAGGGAGTAGACTCTTTTCACAATTTATTTCCTGTTTGGTATTTTTCTAGATATTCTTTCCTAAGGATATTATTTCATCACCAACATTTGGTTGTATATTATTTATCCCATTTGGGACATTATTTGTAGTGGATTAGGACATTATTTAGTGACATTCTTTAGGATATTATTTGTGATATATTTGGAACTATTTACGGCTGTCATGCTGATAGGTTTTGTCTAGATTCTTTGTGATACTTGTGGACATTCGTTAGAACTTAGCAAAACATTTCCTATGCCTCCTCTTACCAGAATGAGGACATAGAATGATTAGGATCTAATACCTTTTTTCAACAAAAATTTAGACCCTTTACGTGAAGAGGAAACCATGATAGACCATAGTGGTGATGAGGTGGTATCTCCTCGAGACAACTATGAGTTTAACCCAACACATATAGATAAATTTATCTTACAAAATTGAGACCAAGTTCTCACACTAGTGGAATTAGGGGCTAAAATGCCACCTAAATTCGACCATACTCTTCTTATGAACATGATCCATAGATTAGAAGAAGTAAAATGTCTCATTCTCACTATTGATGAAATATTAAACCCTGGACATGCTTCTACTTCTCGGAAAGGAAATAACAATGAGGAAGCACCTTCTAAAAACATTGGTAGTTATTGCATACCTACTATTTGAATTATCCATGATGGTAACTAGAAATATGAAGATTGTGAAAAACCACCTCCACGTGAAAATCACAAAGAAACCTAAAATAATGAGGTCACTATTCAACATCAAATACAAGACCCTTAGTTGTTCAATTAGTGAGTTTGGATTCCCATGTCCACAAGGACCCATGAAAAAATCTGTATAATTAAAAACCTAAGGTTATGTACAATGATATTTACACAGAAAACCATGGAGGCAAGACACAAAATCTCAAACCGAGTATATATTCCGACTTCCCCTTCACGTGGCCAAATATTTGACCAAGAGTGACAATCCATGAAGAATGCCCTTACAAGTTTACAATAAAATAATGTAGGAAACTGTAAAAAGTAACAATTCAAATAACTATGTCCCTATCCTTTTTATTAGGAAATACTACGCACTCCATTTCCTCCTCACTTTGAATTCCCTAAATTTTATAAATATAGGGGTTAAGGTCATCCATGCGATCATGTTAAGGACTTCTTCATGGCTTTCCAAGAAGTTGTGTACAATGATAACTATCTCATTCAATTTTTTTCCATGGAGTCTTGTAGGACAAGATCTTTAGTGGTTTCTTCACATTCCTAAAGGTACTATTTTCACATTCATTGAGTTAGCAGAAAAGTTTGTGTGCCAATTTTTTATTCAATATGGAAAGTGACATTACCATGTTAGATTTTTGTAACACCAAACAACATAAAAACAAAAACTTCACTTGTTTCCTCCAATAGTGGCAAGGGTTACCTAGTTACTTCTCTTGATCTATCCCTGAGAAATAACTAGTTAGTATCTTTGTACCAAATCTACATCCTGAAATAGATTTCCATTTGCAAATGCATTATGTGAGAACATTTGAGGAAATCATAGAAAAAGGGACCCAAATTGAGAAATCTTTATTGGATAAAGGGACTTTGAAGCCCTTAAAAAAAGATCAACATGAATCTAAAACCTAATGAAAAACCTAAATTATTTAATAAAAAACAAGAATGTCATAGGTGATGGAATCATAGATTCCAAACGTGTGTACAGCTTTCCAAATCAATGCTCCTTTGAAACTTTCCAAAGGGCTGATATGCACCAAAAATAAAACATCAAGTGTTCACTCCCTTTCAGACTCTTTGTCATCAATATTAAAAATAGTTAGACACAGTGAACATGGTTAGGTTCCCAACTAATACGCATTTTGCTGATGATGCAGTAAATCCGCCCTGGTACAAGTACCACAAGTATTACGACTTTCATCATGTTAAGGGCCAAATAACTAAAAAATATTTGAAGTTAAAACACTTCATTCAAGACCTCATAGACATCGGGGAAGTTGAAATTGATTCTCTTGGACCAAGTAAAAATTCAAACAAAAAAATTACAGATTTATAAAGAGCCATTTAAAAAATATAAAAAGGGGATAAAAAGGAGTGGTGCTTATCACTCCAACAGGTTATTTAATTCCTCAAGCTTTCAGACTTAGCTTCCCATGCATAAATAATATAGCCAAGTATGAATCCCTCATTGTAGGATTGAAAATTGCTACATGGTGGAATATCCAACAGGTTAATGTTATCGGTGATTCTCAATTGACCATCTAGTAAGTAAATGATGAATATAAGGTTAAGGATGAGAATATCATATCTTATAAGAAACTCGTTGATACTTTGAAGGAATTATTTATACAACTCACCTTCTAGCAGATACCCATATGACATAATAACTCACCTTCTAGAGTGATGGTGGCAAGGCCTCCTGCCCCTCCATCCAAATTTTCCCACTAGTGCGTGGTTGTTCCACACAGAGTATAGAATAGCATATTTCTCCTATCTCTATCATTATTCCACTAGGCTTCCATGGGCACATAAAAATACATCAATTTTCCCTTCACCAGTATACCAAGGTACCTGGTTATAACTCAAGCACCTAACCATGTGCGGACTGATCATGCAAGTAATTGTGTTCTTGATCTCTCACCTAACTCCTTCATATGTTCCATGCACCCAATTATCACATGCAATACTTTTAGTATCACTAATTGATTGAGTATCATCCCATTATATCACTCCTTCATTAGATGGATCAGTTACCTCAGGGTCTCTGATTGTGCGCGCATATATGTTGTTCAAGTCTTCTTCACTCAAAGGATCAACATATAAAACAACCTTTGCATTTGTCAAAGGTATAATTATGTGCTCTTCCTTGTTCTCAAAGCTGATGTACCCCTTATTGAAACACAAATATGCATTATTCACATAACGCCAGGGGTGCCCAACTAATGTTAGGAAGCTATCTGATTCAACTAGCTCCAATACTTCAAAGTCCCTAGTAAACTTGGCTCCTTGAATTGTAATAGTTGCATCCTTTAGCACTCTAATAGGATTAGCCCTAGTTTTGTTTTCCATATATATCACATTCAAATAAGGTTGCAATGGTGGTCTTCTGATTAACTAAAATACAGTTTTTGGAATCTATATTCTAAGTTAATCTAAATAACAACAATATTGGAAATATGTAACATAAAATGAAATACAAATGCTAAATATTTTATTTTGATATTTGAATGAAGTAAAACAAATGAAATAGAATGGATAAGGTACTAACTTGATTTTAACTTACCTCATTGTGCGCAGGACTAGACAGGATAATGTGCGGACAGGGCAGGGAATGATGGTGTTACCCAAGAAATTGCAGCAAATGAAGATTTGTCTATATTGAGCCACTTGGGAGAGGACCGGGGCACCTTTGGGCACACTGGTCTGTAATCTGGGTGCTTTGGTCTGTAGAAAAGCTCAGGATCTAAATCTGATAATTCACAAATTCTTCACAATATCTTCGTCTTGGTTCCTTTGTTGTCACAATACCATCACGTATGTCGTGGTAGTTATGTGATCAAGAACTTACCTATAAAACCCCATACAAAGCATCAACTCCCTAAAAAAAGAAAGATGCATATGAAGGGGTCATACTAACCTTAGCTACCACAATGGTGGACTTACGACTAAGCGTTGCACTACATTCCAGACCCAATGTAATTTTATGTGCTTGTGTGTGTAATTATGTGCCTAGGGTGCCCTAGCGCCAATGACGCAGAAGTAGGGGGCAATAACTAGATGTAAAGATGTAAATTGTGGATGGAATAGAATGAATACAACCCTTTCCCCCTATATTTGAGTGATGCAGATGTAGAAGATGCCCAAATGTAGTCCCTTGCCTTGGTAGATAACTAGCCCTTGAGAGATGATAGTCTGCCCATACTGTAGTGAGTATGTTATGTTTATATAGGGATATCTTGTTCAAATCTTGACACTAATGAACCAACATGCTGACTAGTACCTAGGGGAATGAATGGGAAAATGACAAAGACCGACCTCAAATAGATAAATTAGACCCACGTGTTACGGGGACCAGGGCACCTAAAATGATGAACTGGGGCACCCATGGGTGCCCCGGCACTACCCTAGGCACCCTAGTCAAGGACTGGAGATGACAATTAAGCAAATTACGACACCTAAGACTACCTAAGAGCCTACTAAAACTGTATAAACAACTAACGACTGTACCAAATAGACGACAATGATGATTGACTAACTAACGACAGGACTAGTGGATGGGTCATTGGTGAATACTTTTATTACACGAGATCCATATATAAAATAACATACTTAGAAAAATAAATGTAATAGTAAGTGTGTGATTTTTTTATTATATTCACCCCCACTTTATGTTGGAGAGTGGAATGCTTGGTAACATAAAGTAGATAGAGATACGTACCTAAGAAAATTCGAAGAAGCCCGTGCTATAGTAGAACACGCATATGTATAGTAGAAGCATGCCGAAATAACCATGCAACGTGTCAATCCATGGATCAGCGTGTTGATCCATGTAACGTAGTGAAAAAGTGTAAATGTCGAGATGAAGTGCACTAAATGGAAGTGATGATTAGGATGTATGATGATTTTTGAATGTGTATGATGACGATGATATGGGGTAAGGAGTGATCAGTTCCCAACCCGAAAGCTTGCATCTGGGCACTCTATCCTGCATCTAGGTGCCCTAGTCCAAAATGTGTCCATTTGGTGGATAATGGTGAAAAACATGTTTTTAGTATGATAAATGAGTGTATTTGGTTTTGTAATGTGTTCTAACGATACAGTTGTTTGTTGTTTTGTGGTGTGTAGAGGGATGTCCACTTGAGGTAGTTTTGTGGTGCACAACATATGAGTACGTTGTTGGGATTGGGTCTGTCAGATGATGATTGGGATGTGATGGACTGTGTCAGCCTATGACACATAGCACAGATGGGGGATGTACCCCATAACATGCCCATGTTGACTGCACTATGCGAGAGATGGTGTGTAGATACTTGCACATTTTGGTTACCTACAAGGGATATGATTGTTACGTTGGAGGACATATATCTGATTCTATAATTACTGGTTATAGGGGAGAGAGTGTGGGTTATACCAATGGAGGATATGGAGCCATAGATGTGAGACATGAGATGATATTTTATGGGGACTCGAGTATCTACCGAGGCCCATATAAGTCTAGATGTTATATTAAGGTCTAGGGTTCCGCACTTGCGGAAGTTCATAACGTTTGTGATTGCATCATGTATAACCATTGAGGGAGGATGTGTAAGAATCTTATATAAGATGAATGACATTTATTAGTGGATATAGGAGGAGGGTACTAGGTACGCGTGAGCATGGTGTGTATTGGCCCATCTATACATGGATCTATACTTATTTATGCACAAGGAGCATGGTGGAGGGATAAGAGCCACCACACTATTGCATGTATGGGCATATGAGCACATAACCATATTGAGACCAATTGGAGGCCCACAAGGAGAGTGGGCTTAGCCAGAGATATATGTGCGATGGTGGGTTGATATTCGAGGTAGGAAGATGGACACATATACCTAGAGGGCACTGATAGATAAGATGGGGCTCGAGGCAGTGATATGGATGCCATACCATGACTATGGGAGATAACCTGAGGATGCTATCGAGTTGTAATGTATTCAGAGGATGGTGTGGCTAGATGATCGCTTTTCAGGTGTGGCCGAGATTTTTCATGTAGAGAGAGTCTCACATTAGTTTGGCATGGCTCAGGATGTGCCCCCAGAGCCATATATATGGTTGTGAGCTATCAAAGCACCTAGAAGGGTCAAAGCTAGGCTAGGGCCCACAACAGAGTAACTAATACCACCGGGGCTGAATGAGGTAGATCTAACGATAGAGACTATTGATGGATATGATACGGGTTATAATGAGGAATACCGTATATGGTGGGAAACTCCTAGGTAGGTATTATTATACCCATTATTTGCAAGTCTGATGGAGCTACCACCTGGAGGAGAAGGAGAGGGGGGACACATGCCCCTAATCCTATAGCAGTGGTCATATCTAAGCATAAATATTTATATATGTGTATTTCATGGTTTACTTATATGGTTTTTTGTATGTTTGTCTAACGCGTTGTAATCTATGTGTGTAGGTGATACGTATTGGTTGTTGATCATGGACACATCCATCTGTACATTGATGCAGAATGTGTCAATTGATGCATTTGGTGGAGGTATACTCAAGTGCATGGATGAAATTGTGGGTGAGCATGCCCATATATTTGATTTAGTAGCCATAACAATTGAGACGTGTACATTGTTGCTAGGCGAGAGGGACGAGGCACGCGAGGAGACCCGATGAGACAGGCAGGTAGTAGGTGGTGGTCCCTTAGCCCAGGATGTGTTTACATAGTATGTAGATTTATAGTGTCAGTTCTCTGAGCAGGCTACAAAGATTACCCTATTACGGAGGGAGGTCGATTGATAACGGGGCTGCAAACAACGACGTCATATTAGTGGAGAGGTATCTAGTTCTAGAGATCTCAAAGTACTTGAGAGTGATAACGATGATGAGGTCTAATTTGTAGTATTGTATATGATGTGGGGGGTGTTGCACCCAGTGATGAGACATGTTTGGTGATGATGATTGTACTTACTATATATGTATGGACACATGATAAACCTAAGTTGTAGTGTTTTGATGTCATGATATATGATTATATGGTTATGGTCCTAGTATACATAATGTGTTGTGTAGTGGTCATGTTTCATTATCGTAGCTTCACATTATAATGTTGGTAATGCTAGAAAAAATGTGTAATGGTAATGATGATAGATAACAAATGTAATGTGATTCATTACATGTTTATTAAAAGGAATGTTTGGCGTGTAGTTAATGTAATGATAATAGTAGAATAAGTGTAAAAATAGAAACATGTATGACAATAAAATGAATGTATCGTGATGAATGTGTGAAAATATAATATAGTCGAAGCATGTTAGTGCGATGAAAATAAGAGGGGGAAAGATTAGCGATGCCCCCCAGCATGTATATGAATAGGCTCATTTAGTTAAGAACCCTCAGTAGTCAAGGATGAGCCGTGTAAGCAAGAGTGCATCATCGGGAAATGATTTTTTTTATGATTGATCAGAGCTATAAATTGGAGGGTAAGGCCCCAACCATACAAAGAGTAGAGAAGAAAAGAAGAATAAGGGAGGAGGGTGGGCTGAAAACATCCAACTGGAAGAAAGGAGGAGGAAGAAGAAAGAGGAAACCATCGGCAAGGACCGACAACATGGAGGAACAAAAGAGAAGGGACGAGACCAAAGAACACCGAAAAAACAAAGCCAACCGAGGCCAACCAAAGGATCAATGGTACTGGGTACCCGCGTAGAAATTCACTTCGTGAAGAAGAAGATTGAATGCATCACCAACACGATCTTGAGCTCGTTCCAGTTATCAATCGCGGAGTGCACTAGAAACTGAGCAGCATTAATCTTGATCATAGGGAGCAACCTATGATCAAGCCTCCCTACAATGAACATGGAGTGTACATTTTGAGCATAGTGGAGCAAGTCATGATATTGGCCGTTGAGCCACTGAATACCCCTATCTGACCCCAAAGCATGTTCGTCGACTTCCTCCACCCACATGAGAGGATCAGGGAGAGAAAAATTAAGTAGTTCGTCATGAAGGAAAACTTTGAACGTTGAATAAATCTCATCTTCTACAACAAATTCCACCATCGTCGGGTCAGGATGAAGAAGGAGATAAAAGGACACGAATTTAGATGTAATATTAGAGTTGGTGCAGGCACGACACAAACAGAAGCAGAAAGAGTCCCCGAGAATTGTTTCAATGGCTTCAACTTCGAGGTGGGAAGAGTCGCTGAAGACTTCAAAAAGACGATGTCGATCGATTTCAGTTGTTGTGGCCTCTTCTTCTAGAAACTCGCAGTGCAGATATATAAAGGGGAAGCCCAAAAAAAAATGCCATATTCGGAGAACAAGAGACCAAAATGTCGAACCAAGCCAAACCTCACAACTAAAAAGGAAATGCTCACACGAGGGAGCTATGTGTCATTTATGTAGGGAGGCAAACCACTTGTGTGAGATGATAGAAGGGATCCCTTGCCACACCTATGTATCACTAGAAGTTTTAATGGCAGATGGATAATCAATTGCTTGGTTGGCAAGAAGATCCATGACATAATTAGCTTCACGATATACATGTGTGATGTGTCAGCTGCTAAGTTTCCCGAGCCAAAAGAGCATATTGGAAATGAATGGGTTGAGTTTCCAAGAGGGGGCCGACCCTTTAACAGCTACTTGTATGATGCTTTGGTAGTCCCCTTCAATGAAAAGTGAGTCACAACCAGATTGGATGGCTAGTTTAACACCTTCCAATAGTGCTTGAGCTTTGACCATATTGCACGTACAGTCTCGAAGGGGAAAAGAGCCAGCTGAAATAAGGAACCCTTTATCATTTATGAGGATGCAACCAGCACCTAATTTACTCAGATTACCCCTGGAGGCTCCATCAAAATTCAGTTTTGAAGAACCCAAAGGAGGTGGCCACCATTTAACACTCCTTTTCAGAAATTTCTCCACTTAGGAAAGGCCATGTTTAACGATCGAATCGGAGCTGGGGATTTTAATAAGGGGCCAAGATTTCCTTATAACAGCATCACACGAGGAGAATAGAGAATTATTATGGCTATTTTATACTAACTTTTTCAAAGATTTCCGCCTCTAATTTAACAAGAAAAGCCGGCAATTCAGAAGACTGCTCATGGAAAAGATGCAAGTTACGCTCCCACCAAATGTGCCAAATTAGGAAGAAAGGAGCTATGGCCCAAATAGAACTGAGGGAGCTCACTTGTCCCATATTATGCAAAGAAAGAAAGAGAGTGTTAATGATATTGTTACACAGAGCCCAAGCTAAATTAAGTTTTGGCTAATAGCCAGTTCCAACTCTCGGAAGCAAAAGATCATAATATGAGAAGATGATCAATATCCTCCTCAGCTTCCCCACATAGAACACATTTAGATGTATCGGAAAATCCCCAAGATCTCCTGCACAACTAAGTGAGGATTTTCCTTTCAAGAACAAGTCAGTTGAAAAATGTTACTTTTGGTAGGATGGAGGGATTCTAGTAGCCATAGGAATAGGGAGTACCTTTTCCAGACATGGAAATAAGCGTTTCGTAACCATCTTTCACATAATAGGAACCTGAAGAAGCTCCAAGCCAAATTAAATGGTCCTCACAATCTTTGAAGGAAGCATTTCTAGACGAAATAGCCTCCATGAAAGAGGATGTCTCAAGAGGGGAAGCACCCAAGGTGCTAATATCCTTGCAAAACCAAGAAGGCGAGCCATCATGATGTAAGTGACAATAATCAGCAACAAAGTAGCCCCATGAGGCCCTAGAAACATTCATAATTTTATTGAGATTGGGAATAAGATTCAAATGTAGATGACCATTTCAACTAGCCTCCTAAAAAATCAGTCAACCTGCCATTGTTGACCTGCTAGGAAACCTAGTCCACGATCAGAAAATCTACTGTTACAAATGAAGTTCCATATGTGGGACCCTTTGGGGAGTTCAATGCTAGAGAGAAAAAGTTCAGGCCGGCTAGCCTCCAGATATTTATGGGAGAGCACTTGAAAAACCAGCCTCTTCACATCCGATAAAAAGTTCCAAACTAGTTTTGAACCTAGAGTAGAGTTTTGAAGAGCAAGGTCAATGACTCCCAAGCCGCCTAAGGGTTTGGGGGAGTTTGACAGTTTCCCAATTGACCAGGTGAATTTTTTTATCTTCGTTGTTCCCCTGCCACAAAAAGGATCGGATGATCTTTTCGAATTTATCTAGGACTGATTTGGGGATCAGCAAGGCTGAGAGCATGTGATAGGGAGAGCAAGGAGGACAAAATTGATCAAAAGAGCTATGTTAGCCAGAGACAACCATTTCCCTTTCCAAGAATGCAATCTCGATGAGAGGGAATTAAGGAGATCATCCCAAAGATTAGCCTTCCCTTTACCATAAAAAACGGAATACCCAAATATTTTTGAGGAAGGGCGCCCACCTCAAAACCCAAAATTTCCTTGATTCTTCGTTGCAAACGAGGAGAGACATTGAGAAAGAAGATAACCAATTTATGAAATTTGATTACCTGACCAACCACTAGCAAATAAGAATTTAGAATATTGAGCAGACGACGAGCTTCGGAAATAGAAGCTAGGTCGAAAAGAAACGTATCATCCATGAACTACTGATGCGATAGGGGAGGCAGATTGGTGGTGATGGAGATACCCAAGAGGGAACCATCACTAATAATCGATTTGATATCACGACTCAAGGCTTCAACGACAAGAATAAAGAGAAACGAAGAGAGAGGGCCCCCTTGCCTTAAACCCCTGCAACTACAAAAGAAACCTTCCACATAACCATTAACCAGAGTAGAGAAGCTCGGAGAAGAAATGCAGTTGAAGACTAAATTGTAGAAATGAATACTAAAACCCATAGCTTGAAGAGATTTAAGAAGGAACCTCTAATTGATGTGATTGTAGGCTTTACTAAAATCCAATTTAATCATCATGCCTGAGCACAAGGAAGAGTGAAGAGTATGAATTAACTCATGCGAGATGATGATACCATCTGCAATGGATCGCACAAGAATGAACCCACTATGTTCATGTGCAACAAGTTTTTGAAGAAGGGGGTTCATTCTTGAAGCAATGGATTTAGAAATAATTTTATATGAAGTGTTGCACAAGGATATGGGCCGAAAGTCATCCAATTTCTCAGCCAGAGACTTTTTAGTAAACATACAAATTAAGGTTTGGTTCATGGCTCCAAGTATCTTATTAGAATGATGGGATTCCTCCACGGTGAGCCAGACATTGTCTCCAATGATATCCCAAAAATCTTGAAAAAAGGAAGCAAGAAAGCCATCCAGACCGGGGGCTTTATCCCTTTGCATAGAGAAAACAATCATGTGAACCTCCTCCTTGGAAAAGGGGGAAAGGAGCTTATCATTGTCACCAACATCAATCAACTTTTGAATTTGTGCTAAGAATGGAAGTTGAGCATCCAAAGAGGAGATGATGTCTCCATTCAAAAGATTTTGGAAGTGAGACACACACTCAACTTTAATCCAAGATTGGGAGGAAATCAACGAATTGTCAACCAGCTTTAGGGAGGAGATGTAGTTAGCATTTCTTCTGGATTTGTAACACCCTTAACAGTTGTTATTTTTCTCCTTTACACTTCAAGTGTTGACATGTGATTTTCCTTATAAAGATATGTTCTTTTGATTTTTGGAGATCATGCTTGATATGGATAAATCATCTTTTGTTCTTAAGATCCTTTGACTGAATTGGAATGGCTTCCTTGATCCATTTTTCATTTCTTGTAGGTGAGTTGCAATTTGGTTTAAGAATTGTAAACTTATCTATTAATATGACTCATCCTTGGATCAATTTCAGTGATCTAAGGAATGTTTTAAAATCTTCTATGTTGAACGAATGGTAAATCAACATTCCATGAATTAAAAGACATATGACTGAACTTTGTTGGTTACAAGTTTTTTGATTGTTGTGTGAACGTGTTCTATTCAGTCGTATGTTGTGTTTGGATATTTTTAGTTCGATCGTGGCAAGACAATGTTGGCGCAAATGAACTATAGCTTGTTCACAACATAGGAAATATTCTGGTTCCTAAAACTAAAGGGACTGTCCTACGGAATCCTAAGCAAGGTAAGTGTAAATATATATTTACTACCTAGCTATGTTAATTAATTGAATTTATCCTAACCTAAGCTTTGTACTAAAGGATCATGGAGAGGTTACTAGGTTATTTAAATTATCCTAAAACCTAATGCCATATGGTTATATCTAACCTAATGCCTAAAAAATATTGTGTTAGAATTAATCTAACCTATGTGTAAACTACCTAAGGTGGTAATTTATGGATTGGGTTATATCATAAGGTTATCTATCCTAAGCTAACCTAAGATCTAACCTAAACAATTATGTCTACCCTAAACTAATGGGCATGAAGGGGAATTGGTGTTCGCATGTATTATAGGCGACGGTTCTAAGGCATTTAAGTTGTTGATAAGATTTTAATTGCATAGAGGTACCACCAGTTGTGGCAGGGGCTAGTTGACTTGGCGGAGGCTTATGTGGAAACTTCACTAAAATGGAATTCCTTGTTAAATTTGATTTGGCATTCACTAAACTTGGAAGGCGGTGGCAAGGAAGGATAGGCGGGAAAATAGGAATTAATGGAATTTATTGTTTTTGGTTTTTGTGCTCGAACCGTTTTGGAAAGCATGCAAACGGGTTTTTTATGGCGTCATTTCACCTTGCATGTTTCACGATTTTCACTTTACATGCTCTCTAGTTTTTCAAACAAGCAAATTGAACTACACTTAATGGCTATTCTTGAGATTTTTGACCTATTTTCGGGTTCGTGGGATATATAAGAGGCAATGTGGAAGAAGAAGGTGGTTATTTGATCTTTCGCGGAGAAGAGGAGAAGTTGTGAGCTTGGCTGGAGGTTCTCTTCAACTTGGCAGAATCACTATCAGGCATGATAGGCTCTAAACTTTAAGATCTCATGCTTTCTTATAAATGTTTCTGTTGGGTAGATTTTCTGCATAGCACAAAACCTAGAAAGTCATGAGATAAATCTCCCTCATTTTACCGGTGAGGCTCCCGTGTCAGATTTGTCAATTAAAGTATGCTAATATCTAAATGGGGTTTTACTTTAACTACTCAGCTCATGAACTATAACTGAACAGTTCTGCAGCAAGTAAGTAGCTATTTAAAAGAAAGGAAATATTTATAGAAGGGAAAAGGAATTATATCGACACAGAGAAGAAATGAAGAAGATGTGCATCCCAATCGATAGATAGCAGAGTTGATTGTATGCACATAGAAGAATCTAATAGATATAAACATAGAATTCTAAGCAAAGGTAGCTCTAGATCTAGATCTGAAATAACACAAAGTCTATTAAAAGATCTAAGATAAAAAAGCAAGAAACACAATACACCGTGACACAAAGTTCTCCAGAAATTTGCTCATGTATATTACTTTGCTTCAAGTGGCTCTTAAGGGTTTCAACACAAAGTCTTGAACACAAGGTTGCTGCTTACAAATTCTCATCATTAACCCGAAGTTTCTTCCTCTACTTATAAAAATGTAGAGGGGCAATTACAAGTTGGAAGCTTTAGTTGAACTAACACATGTGGAATTCGGAGGAGAGAAACAACTGGCAATCTCCATCCTGGAATTCCTCTTTGCATGACATGTATGATTTGCAACTAAAAATAGAACCTTCTATTTTGCACATCCGCCACCTATCTCCAAGTAGTTGACTTCTTCAAGTAAAGGCTTTTAAGCCAATCACTTAAGTTTTATAATTTAATTGATCACTCAATTACTTTATCGGAGGAAAGAAGAAGGAAGAGGAAAGCTACAGTCTTGTCCTTTTTCATGTCTGAATGTAGTTGATTCAAACTGGATCTAGAAGCAGATGGAATTGGAAACAACTGGAATTAGAAATGACTGGATCTAGAAATAACAAGCTGGACCTGGAAGCGAGATGGATCTAGAAACAACTGGATTTTACCTTCACCTTGTCTTCTCTTTTATCCTTGAAGCTTTTGCAGTTCTTCTCCAGTACATGCATCAATGCAATGTTTGTCGTAGATAATTCATCATCCTTATTTTTAATTGCATATGAGTAATTAAAAATTTTGGAAAGCACTCTGGATGAATGAAAATTCAATGAAGGCTTCAACTGGAAGATGGGAGCATTTGCACAAGATCTTGGAAAGAATTTTCCATGCACTGACTTCTTTATGGGCTGCATTCGAAACAAGAGGATGAAGCCTTTGTGCCAGAAGTTTTTACAACTATGAGATCTAGATCTGGATCTACATATGGATTTGCATCTGCATCTGCATCTGGTTCTTGATATGGATCTGCACCTGCATAACAAACTCTGGCAATTGGGCTGTGGATGGAAATGCTGCAGTTCGAATAATTCCACTGCTTTTAATCTACACACATGATTAAAGTCTTTCCTGCTCTGGATCTGTCTATCAATTCAGCAAGAGATTCTGAGCCTAGATCTGTTTCTCCAATATCTGTAAATTTATAAGTGATGCATGACTCTGTTGTGCTTTCTTTTTCATCTTTCTTCATCATAGCTTTGTCTATCTTTGTCTGAACAATTCTTTTTCTTCTTATTTGACTGGAATTCTTCAAAACTGGTGTAGATCTGGATAATCCTTCAGATTCAGAGGAAATATTCAATGTATTGGACATTGATATAAGTTCTTTTTCTTTATAAAAGCACCTGTAATGAATTCTTGCAATTAATTCAGGCAAAGATAGCCACCGGAGCATGCACAGTGAATTTTAATCACAAAAATCTGCATAATTCAAGCCTGCTGCCCCAAAATTTGACGTTTTATTTGCATGCAAAGAAAGCATGAATTTTACCAACATCACCTGAGCACTTGTATTACTTCTACCAACAATTATGCAGACACAAATCAACCTTCTTCAAAGCATGCGCCAAAACTAGAAGCTTTTAACATCAAATCCACCTTCTTATAAGCAAAATCCTTCTCCAAATGGGGCGCACTTTTCCTTTGGGCTGCATTTCTTCACCTGTGAATTAATTAATTCACCCTTATGGCAGCCCATCCTTATATAACCCTCATAATTCTATAATTAATAATTGCCCTTCCTATTCTTAGCAGTTAATTAATTAAAAATCATGCTTCTCTCTTTAACTGATGTGCTAAAATAGCATATTTAAGGACAACCATCAATTAAATTAAATTTAATCAATTTAATCATCAACTCTTCACTTCACTTAAGCTTCACAATGTGCTTTGACCATAACCACTGAAAATAGAATTTAATTTAATCAATTAATACTTTAAAAAGTATTATTTCCTTCTCAAAAGCGGCTGCATTAAATAAATTAAATTTATTTAATTTTGGAATTCTATTTTTAAATTCCTTCTGTCCACTTCCCTTTGTTGAATTTTCCACAAGACTGGGTGCCAAAATTGGGTGAATAAATATTAACAAATATTTATTTAATGCATTATTATTCACCCAAGGTGGGTCGCACTTTTTGGAATAATAGAATTCTATTTTTAAAAACACACGGCAATGAGAATTTTTACCCTGCAAGGCAGCCCCGGAAATCCCATGATCCACTTAAGTGATTTGACTTTGACAATGGGATTATTACCCTGCATGGCAGGCAATAAAATCCCATGATTTCACTTAAGTCACTTTTATTTTATTTCACCATGGGAATTTTTACCCTACAAGGCAGGTAATAAATTCCCGCTTCCCTGTTGCCTCTAATTTTCCCACTGCAGCTTAAGTGAATTTTCTATCATGGGAAAAAGTACCCTGCTAGGCAGGTACAAAATTCCTGCCTGCTTGCTGCTTCTATTTTTCCCACTGCAGCTTAAATCCTTTGTTTTCCAAAAATGCACACAACCCCGCAGGGGCTTTTTAGTGCACGACTTCACTTTTTTCCCAGTGAACCAAACCTCCGATGGTGACTTCCTCCAGGCATAATGTGCGTATATGTTCTCCAGCTACTCCAGGCCAAGAATTGGGCTTACCCGGCAAAGGAATTATTCTAGAAAAATTTCACAGAAAACGAAACGGGAAAACACAAAAACACAGAAAATTGCCAAAAGTCACAAATAAAGCCCAGAACTTATTCATTGTTAAAACCCTTCTGGTACATGGGAATAATGATATGTTCGATCATAACAGAGTTAAAACAGAGCGCAAATAGCCTCAAATGGTAAATACAAATTTCTCGCACACAAATCCTGACGATAGAATATAACAATTTTGGGCATCTAAGTATTTGGCGAAAAAGGCTAATATGGTTCTTTGGGAATATCCTGACACAATACAAGAAATTTCAGGAAATAAAAACACAAAACGACCCATTATTTTAAAAGTACGAAATTTTTTCGGATAGGGTAGTCACAGATTTCAGGATGAAATCTGGGGACACCAATTTCATTAAAACGATTCTACTCTTTTGAGATTCTTGGATTGCTTTCTTATCTGGTTATTTGCTTATTGGGTTTATTAAATCTTGTGATATTGGTTTTGAATCCTTGGTAAATGATGTTCTGTTGGGAACTTACCATGTATAGTTCTTAAAAAAGAGAATGCATGCAAAAATGTATCTCTGTAGCTCAACTTTTTCATTCTAGAATGGGTAATTGAAGAATTTTGTTTAAATGATCTTCGTTGCTATTTAGATATGGATCAGATTTTTTGAGAACCTTGGGTTCTGCTTGACCTTGTTGGAGTTTGTGCTTTATTTGATCTTGAGCTTGTGTTGAGATCATGTTTTTTTGTTGAGCCTTTATTCAAGATCGTATTTGGTTTGGAACTTGGTTCTGGTTTTTTGTTTGTTGAGAATTGTTAATGGAGGTTCTTGTTATTCTGAACCAGCATTCAGAATTTTGGATAATCATAGATTGTTGTTGACATTCGTATGTAACTCGGTGCTTGAGTTTTATTTCCTTATGACAACTTGGACTGTAAATGTCAGTACATAATATACACGGTACTCGTATTCTATAATTTGTGTAGATTCTGAACTTTGTAGGAACCTTGAGGCCGTAGGAACTAGTATTTGGGCTTCACATTTTGATACAAACTCTTGTTGGAGCCATTTTTCGCTATGAACCGATGTTTGTATTTTTGGATAAATCGGGACTGTTGTTGACGCCGTATGTGGCTCTGTACCCGTGTTTTATTTAGTGGAATTTTGAACTGTTAATGGAGGTTTGTGTTTTTCATCGCATTTGTATTTGGTTATTTGTATAGTTCTGAACTTGTTAGGAATTCGTGTTGACTATGTTCTAGTACTTTGGAGTTGGGTTCTACTTGTAATAAACGTTTAAAACTTAAAACTCTTTTGTCAAGTTTTTTCTCAAAGAAAACTAGGAGAATAATTGGTTTAGTTGTTGGGAAAACTCTTAGAGATCTTGACGGAAAACGTCCTTGTTTGATGAATAAATTTGGTAATTCATTTTAAGAACTGTTTCTTCTTTTCTGAGATGTCAATGGCGTTTAATTGAGGGTACTCTTTTCCCCTCTGTTCCGTGGAAACTTGTATCTTCATATCTCTTAGAATAGGTTCTGGGTTTCGTTTATGAGAAGAATTTAATAAATTAGTACTATGTACTGTTATGGAGGGATTACTTGACTCTGTTCTAATAGTTTTTGTATTATAATACTTATTGAATCAAGAACCGGTTATTCTTTTTGTAATGCAAAAATGAAATCTGACTATGGTATTTCAATCTGAGTTGTTGATACTTCTGATCATGTTAAAATTACTGATCAGTTATTTTTCTATCTCTTCATAGGAAAGGAATGTGATTCCTTTAGAACTGACTGTGTTTTTGGACTGCTATTTTTATTTCATTCTATGTATGGAATTGAAACTTGTGCTCCTTGAAAGTAAAGAAGTATAAGAAATATGGCAGTGTGCTTTCTTTTTAATGAATAGATTATTGGTTGAACTCTTTTGTTTCGATTCCCTTTAAAAATGGAGATTTCTTCATGAGTTGTTTGGTCTTCCTTGATCAAATCTTTTGTAGAAATGATGTTGGAATAGATTAGATTATTCGGTTTTATTTAGCTAGAAAATGTAAGCTTGTTTGGCAGAATGTTTGTTTGATAAGACTTTACTTGTTTGGTTTGAGATGAGAAAGTTTTGTCTCTTGTATTTTATCTTCTTGGATTAAGATGGAATTCTATTCTAATGAATATCTTAAATGTTAGAAATATTTAAGGAAGTTATCCTTAAAAGAAACAGTTAAAACACGTTTTGAGTCTGTTTTGTTTCTCGGATGTGTTGTGTTTGGGCATGGTTGTAATGGCTCTTCTTCTTCTTTTGTGTAGGAGTTAGATGAGTCATCCTAATATGAACTGTGCTTAAAACTCTTCCTTTATCTTGAAGCAAAGATAAATGTTGTTTTCTTTTATGAAAAATTGGGAACAATGAGATGTTATGATATGTTGCTTGCCTAAGGATAATTGATAGGATCAATTAGACTCTTTTTGGTAAGGCTGATATGGTGGATTATATTTTGTCCTTTCCTTGGAAGTGAAATCAATTGTTTAAATGTACTTCTTTTCCGTTGCTTTTGATATAGTGATTATTTGATGTAATAATTGTTTCATTAAAGTAGAGTTGTTTTAATGGAACAATTATTGGAATGCACTTCTTTTTAAGGCTTAGTGCTTATCATGCTTAGTTCATTGAACTGACTCGTGCTAGCAATTTTTACATATGGACTTCGTAAGTGAAAAGGAAAGCATAAACTTATGTGATCATTGGATGTTTTAAGTCTGATTTTTGTAAAAAACTCTGAATCGTTCTCAAGATTGTATTGAAAAAGAAAGTAGTATTCTTTTGTAATGGAGGCAGTTGTTAGGTATCATACTTAAATGTATAAGTTTTAGAGATGAATTAAATGTTGAGAATTTATTTGCATTGGATGTGTAAATTATCTTGTACTTTCATTGCATAGATGGAAACCTATCTTGTTGATATTTTCCATATTATTTATATGCTTAATAGAGTATTCTTAGATAAGTTTGACAATGGGAATTGGGACTAATTTCCCTAAATAGGATGCAGCTTCTTAAGAATCAAAATTTGATGTCATAACTAAACAATTCAATACAGTAATATTATATGGAATGAACATTCAGTAATAACTATTGAATTGGTAATGATTTATAGGGGTGCTAGGCCCTAGCACTTAATCATGTAAAGGAAGATTCTTCCTCTATCTTGTGAATGCAAATAAAATGGAAGACGTGATTCCTAATTATTAGACTTCGTTTAATAAAGTCTACTTAGTTACAACCTAGATGGTTGTTACACTTCCTTAAACGGATAAGTCACGATAAATGGAACTTATGAGGTTGATATCCTATTATGGTTGATGGCTGTTAAGTCCAGTAAATAAAATTAAAGGCAATCTTAAGCTAAGAAAGTTCTTTAACAATCAGTTGAATCTGTTGTAGAGAATAACTTAAGGAGTGTTGGATTAGGGTTAGGTAAGGTTGCTGAAATCTATTTTTAATAATCCAAATTGATTAAATTTATAATAAACTCCTTAAGGTATGTACATCTCAATGAGGATGTTCTATAGGATGCTGGCACACGCCAGCTGCAGGGCTGTACCTTTGAGAATATTAGGATCTTCTCGAGGATACAACAATGCAGTCGACATGTGGCAACACCCTTCTGCATTAATCATCTAGATCTACACACATGGGACTTGATCTTAGTTTCTCTCTAGGTCTAGTTAGTAACATGTCTAAGATACGGGGTAGCCCCCTAAAACTCAAGATACCTTGGCACATGGGGTTGACTTAGGTTGACCCAGTATGCCAGCTTACCCTAAGTCTTTGTGAGCCTCTCCCTATCATAGCGTATGTTGTTAACTCGAACTAGGGTTAAACCTTGGGCAAGTGGACTGATGAAAGTCAGTAAAGGACATTCTAGATAACAATAGAGTGGGGTGAAGGACGTATTCCGGATTGACGAGTATGCCATTAAGGAATAGTAATACGAACAGTATGTTAGAAATCTTTGGCCAAAGTATCGCAAGCTGCTGGTTGCATTGTCCTATGTCACCTAGTCTAAGGTTCATGATGTAGATGAATATTGGTAACAAATATTTAGATAGGTTCCTTAGACAAATAACTACATACCCTGAACAGGGAAAGAGAACCAAGTATACGTAGTATACAAAAAAGTATTCAATACTTAATGTTAAACATGAATAGATCGGTAATATAGCGAATCATGAAATGAATAGATCGATAGCACACTGAGTCATTACAACTGCACATGGTTATCTATTATATGAATGGTTGATAAAGAATGTGTGTTCTAAATTATGAATTTAGAACAGAGAACACTATATATATTAAAAAAAAATTCCCTTGTTTCTAAAGTCTTAAAATGGGAATGTTACAGGATTTAACCAAGGCATGGAAGAATTTAGTGTTTTTATCCCCATCAACCAACCAGACTTCACGTGACTTCTGTCTCCAAAAGGTTTCTTCCTTTAAAAGGAGGTCTCCCAATTCGCAAAGTAGATACTTTTCTTTGAGAAAGTCATCCTGATGCATACCAAATCTAAAAATTGATTCATTGAGAGTTCAAATTTCATTCTTAACTCTTAATTTTTCTTGAAAAATATTTTTGAAGTTAGAGGAGTTTCATTCGGACAGGTGGTCTTTGAGAAAAGAAATTTTTTTAGCCAGGATAAACATCCAAGTCCCTAACACCATAGAGGAAGCCCACCAAGTTTCAATAAGAGACCAAAGGGAGGGATCCTACATCCACATGGCCTCAAATTCAAATGGGGAACAATGTGGCAGAATATTGAAAGAGATGTTGAGGGATAAAGGAAAGTGATCAGAACTAGATAAAGGAAAGTGATCAGAACTAGATAAAGGAATGACAAAACATTTGAGAAGGAAATTATGTTGAAGCCATTCTTTAAAAATAAAAAATCTATCAAGTCGAACAGCCATAGAGTGAAACCTAGGGCACCGATTGTTCCATGTGAACCAACCCATGCAGGGTTCCACATCAACCAACTTAACAGAATCCACGAAGGTGATGAAGTCATCCTGAGAGCATGGTTTCCATTGAATACCTCCCCATTTGTCTTTGTCTGAAAGAGTGGCATTGAAATCCCCTGCAACAATGATCTTAGAGTTCGGTGCAAAGTCAAGCACATCTTGAATTTTAGACCAGGCTTCCCATTTTTTGATTTGATTGGTCCATACACGTTGCAGAGAAAAAAGGATTCCTTTGAATGCTTCAGGAAAACCTTGCACCAAAGAAAATTAGGATCTATCGAGAGAAGCTCAACATCGCAGCTACTAGACTTCCAAAGAATGCCTAAACCACCTGAGGCACCAAAATAATCAGTAAAACATCCATCCTAACCTTTCCATTTGTGAAACTAACCACTCAAACAATCCACTTCTGACATTTTAGTTTCTTGAATCATGCAAATAGAAGCTTCCAAATTAGCAGCGTAGCGTTTGAGAAGACGTTGTTTGTTAGGGGCGTTAAGACCCCTAACATTCCACGAGAATAAAATCATCTTTTCTTTAGAGAGGAGAGCCTCTCCTACTTGAAAACGAGATAAAAGAGTGAAGTTGCAATTTTCGGTCGGCTATGACCTCCTTAAGGGATTGAGAATCTTTGGAGGGACGTCCTAAAGGAGCTTTTGGGACCAAATCAAAATTGAGAATGGCTGGAGTCGGGAGAATAGGGCTCAGCCTAGCGGTTTCAAAGGGGGATAACTCAAGTTCCTCTTCTAAAGCAATGCAGGAATCCCCAGGAACACCTTCTTCGGAGGAAATCATATCCTCCTTCTCATTGACCCACTTTTCTAGAGAAACCACATATGCACCCAGCCCTAAAGAGATGCCCTCATGAAATAAGGAAAGGATAGGAGTAGAGTCTTGAACCAATGATAGTGTTTCTTTGATAAGAGAGATGGTGCTAGGGTTGAGATCCAAAGGTTTCATATCAAGAGCTTTACCATAGGAGGCTTGATCAATAGAAGAGACCTTTTCGGGGGACCATGGGTCAGAGACTTACGAAATAGCTGGTTGGACAAGATTTTTTTTCTAGACAACCGCACTGGAAGCAGAGGGATTTTTACACACTTTCTGGTAATGTCCCAGCTATTTGCAATGGAAGCAACTGTTATAGATTGCCTCATAGTCCACTTTCTAAACCCATTCCCCGCATGAGTAAGATATGACAATAAACTCTTGAAGTTTCTTAGAAGAATCTATAGAAATGCAAATCCTAGCAAAGGAAGAAAGAGTTCTTTCCAGAGTAACTGGATCTATGCGAATAACACGACCCAGGCTAGAGAAAATTTTAGTAAGGGTATTCGGAGACCAAAACTCACTAGGGAGAGTACAACTGAATCCAAACATGGATGCCTTCCATATCATCTTGTTCTGTGTCTAAGAGTGTGGACCATTCACGAAGGTGAATCCCAAACTCTACAAAGAGGAAGTCTTTCCTTGCCAAAGAATCATCCCTTTGCACTTCACTCTGGAAAATTACCAAAACTAAACCTTTATCCAAGAACTAAATACAAAGACCACTTCCCCATTGTATGTCACACCAGCTGCAAATGCTCTCAATTGTCAGACGATGGCCCACAAATTTGGCTATTAAAGCTCTTTTACCAAGAATGGAAATATGAGAAACAAGATCAACGGAATCTGCCAAAGAAATAGAAACAAACTCTGACTAAACAGGGTTGGTTTCGACTGAGGTGATTTCTTTTCTTCCTTCAAGATCTCTATCTGAGACAGCAGTTCTGGGTCCCAGATGCTTCTGAAGAGCTTGCGACAGTCGATGGCCCATAGAGGATTTGTTCACACCCACCGAGTCACAAGTAGAAATGGACAAAAGGTCATTACAACACTTGAAATTTGAAAAAAACGATCGTTATGAACCAAAACCCTTTCGCCTTCTATCCATTCTAATGAGTCCCCTCTATAATTTTATATAGTTATATCATTATCGTCTTCAAGAAATGATTGAGTGCACTAGATGAGGTTCTTAGAACAAATCCCTCAACAGTCATGTAAGAACCATAAAAACACAAGTGTGTCATTGGGGGGTACGGTGATAAAAATACCCTACTAAAGACCAAGGTGGCGCGAAGCAGTGGAAGCATGTGGGATTGATAATGAATACTTGAAAAATATATTTGACACAGAAGCTTTACCTAGAAACAAGACGATGTTTGTGTATTTTATTGATATCAAAATCAAGCATTACAAACAAATAAGAGAGTTGCAATATTTATAGATATTAGACATCTTCTATATAATCCACAATATATGGAAACAAATCACCTAATCTGAGCAAATACGCAAGAATAGCATATTGCCCCCAACTGCCCCTATTGCCCCTAATGGAAATCATCTGGGAACAAAATATGCAAGATAGAACATGATCCCACAAACATAGGGATGAGAACACTATCACTTAGTTAACTAACAACTAAGGATAACTAATACCTATTAACATAATTTTAAAGTATTTAAATTAAATACTTTAACTTATTACATTTATTCAAATATCAACTAATGATGAATTAAGCTAAGTTTTATTCCTAACACTATGTAATATGAGTGTATGAATTGAACTGAATGTCATGTGGAGCAGCAATGGGAAATGTAGAGGGTTGTAGGAGCCCATATGACATAGCAACGTGAAACAATGAATAGTGAGAAAGCGATGGATGTAATGAATGTGACGGTGGAGGTAGTGGATGAAGTGGAGAATACACATGTGATGGCAATGAGTGACCTATAAACTGAGTACCTAATGAAGAAGACTCGAGTAGAGTAGGCCTTCACTGACATGGTAGAGGAGATATAGACCATTCACGAGAGTTGAAGTAGATAATACCCATATCCTCTAAGTGTTGTAATCTATCATGAAGGGAAAGACAATCATTATCCATATGGCCATTTATGTGATGGTAATTACAATAAGGTTGGTCACGCTAACACTGTAATTGGTGTTGTGAATGATGTTGGTTGAAGGGTAGGTGAATTAATTACTCATTAAGTAACACACACAGCACATCTTGTGGTCAAGAGTGAGGAGAGAAATATAAAGGTTCACGCAACCTAGGTGGAGTGATGGGAGTAGTAGCTTGTCGTGGATCTGAGGAAGTATGCTTTTGTGGTAGAGTGGTTTGAGCTTGATTGCTTTGTATGTGAGGCAAAGGTGGAGCTTTCTTTGGATGCTCGACCAAAGGTGCGGGCAGAATACTAGATGAAGAAATGGTCGAAGAAGTATGTGTAGGCTCTATGACACGTGATGATAGAAGATATTTTTCTAGGTCAATAACTTTATAACATAGGAGAATGACTGACTCACATGTATCATATTGTAATCTTTGATTGAGTGGAGGAATTAGGCCACGACAAAAAATAAATTACTTTTCAAAGTCAATAGGTTGGAAGATGATCTGATGTATACATGCATTGAATCATAAGATATAATCCTTGATAGGTTCAAAGGAGCCCTGATGTAAACTAGGTATGTGATCATAAGTGACTTTAGGGCCATTGTTGAGGATGAAATGACGGAGGAAAGTGTCCTCCATGTCATAGAAAGTACTAATGGACCCAAAGGGGAGATGATTGTAACATTGCAATGCATCGTCAACAAGACTATATCGAAAGGCCTTAAGTAACAATCTATCATTGGAATAAGAGGCCATAAGCGAGTGGTAATGTAGAATATGAGTATAAGGGTCACCAGTACCATTAAAACACGTGAAAGTAGGCATGACAAAATCTTGAGGAAATGTAGAGTTATGAATATTTTTAGGGATTGGATTACCATGTAATGAATTATTGTCAATGAATTATTGGGAATAATAGGCTCTACTTTCTAAAGTGAGGAAGTGAACCTGAGATTGGAGTTGACCTATAGCATGCATGAAAGAGATAATGTTGTGTGAAGGAATGGTGGAAGATGGCAACAAAGTATTAAGCGATTGTAGCTTGCCGTTATGAGTAATTATAGGGATATCAAGAGGTGACAAAAAGAAATTTATATGCTAATGGCACACTAGGGGTGGGTGCCAAGGAAGCTAATTAGGTGAGATAGATGAAGTATACATAGCTATGGTAGGATTAGTCAGAAACAACCTTAATAGATGAGGTGACCGATGGAGACACATCTATAGGAGAGGATGGACTAAGAGTTGCAGATGATGTAATAATAGGAGAAGAATAAGCAACAGGATGGCAATGACTCATGCATAGTAGTAGATGTAATGTCAGGAGAAGGTAACAATGGAGTAAGAAAGTCACATTCAGTAGTGTAGAAAGAAGGAGAACCATAACTATCCTTTTCCTCACTAGTATCAGATAGAGCCTTAGTAGTGATAACATTGCTAAGGAGGCTATCAATAGGATCACCAACATAATGTGAAGGAACGTGCAAACTAGTAGCGAGATGTAGTAGGTGAAACAATTTCAAAAATGGTAGAGTTGTGAGAAGGATCTATATCAGTGGTCAAAGTAATAGAAGAATCATTATGGACTTGTGAATGATTATTAATTCCTACCAAGCAATCAATAAGAGAATCATCTAAGGTTTCTTACGAAAGATCAAAAGGAGGATCACAAGTGATTGTATGACACGGTGTACAACGAGTAAATGTGATGGGATCCTCAACAATACTAATGCATGTAGGAGAATTTGTAAAGCTAGTAGGCACGTATTGTTTGGCCATCTAAGAGTTGTTGTTAAATATGATTGTGTGTAGCAAGTGGAACACTATATAGATCTTTGAGCTCAGCTATGACATCCTCATCATAAATAGGGTTAATGCTTAAAGTGATACGTAATGGGCGAAGAATATGTGTGATCTTTAGCCATTAGGGTTTGATTGGATCTTAGGGAAAACTATTCAAAAAGACGGGTTTCACAAAAATGATTAAATAAAATATGGTTTTTGGAATCTATATTCTAAGTTAATCTAAATAACAACAATACTGGAAATAGCTAACATAAAATGAAATACAAATGTTAAATATTTTTATTTTGATATTTGAATGAAGTAAAACAAATGAAATAGAATGGATAAGGTACTAACCTAATTTTAACTTACCTCGTTATGTCTAGGACTGGACAGGATGATGTGTAGACAGGGCATGGAATGATGGTGGTACCCAGGAAATTGTAGCAAATGAATATTTGTCTGTACTGGGGTGCTTGGGAGAGGACTGGGGGCGCCTGTGGGCGCTCTGGTCTATAATCTAAGCACTCTAGTCCTACAGAAAAGCTCAGGATCTAAATTTTAAAATGTCACAAAGTCTTCGCAATATCTTCATCTCAGTCACTCTGTTGTCGCAATACCTTCGTGTATGTCATTGTAGTTATGCGATGAAGAACTTACCTGCAAAACCCCATAGAAAATATCAACTCCCTAAAAAAAGAAAGATGCATATGAATGGTTCAGACTGACTTTAGCTACCACAATGGTGGACTTACAAGTTGCACTACATTCGAGACCCTATGTAGTTCTGTGTGCTTGTGTGTGCAATTGTGTGCCTAGGTTGCCCTAGCACCAATGACATAAAATTAGGGGGGCAATAACTAGATGTAAAGATGCAAATAGTGGATGGAATAAAATGAGTACAACCCTTCCCCTATGCTTATGTGATGCAAATGTAGAAGATGCCCAAATGCGATCTCTTACCTTTGTAGAGAACTAGCCCTTGATAGATGATAGTTTGCCCATAATGTAGTGAGTATGTTATGTTTATATTGGGATCTCTTGTTCATATTTTGACACTAATGACCCAACATGCCGACTAGTACCTAAGGGAGATGAACGAGGAAAATGACAAAGACTGACCTCGAATAGATAAATTATACCTAAGTGTTATGGGGACCAAGGCACCTAAAATCATGGACCGGAGTGTCCATGGGAACCCCAACACTACCCTAGGCTCCTCAGTCGATGACGGGAGATGACAACTTAGAAAACTACGACACCTAAGACTCCCTAACAGACAACCAAAACTATATAAACAACTGACGGTTGTACCAGACAAATGACAATGAGGACCGACTAACTAACGAAAAGACTAGGGGATGGGTCATTATTGAGTAATTTTATTACACGAGACCCATATACAAAATAACATACTTGGTAGTATAAATGTAGTAGTAAGTGCATGATTTTGCGACTACATCTTCCCATCTGATTCAACACATCAAAACGTAAGTACATTAACTTTTGCACTTGTATCTATTAGAATGTTGCTCAAAAAGCCATCCATTTATGATTGCATTTAGTTTAATCTCCTTATAATACTCATGATTATGTGGAGGAAAATTTACATGAAATATTTGCCTCTTGCGCTCAGTACCTATGTGTAGTACCTTTTCTCTCAACCACTCTCCTAACATAGAGATGATGTTCTCTTGGCACAACATTCGACAGACCTCTTTTAAGTCATCTACATCCATTTACGGGAGTTTAACCTTCTTTTCTTGTTCCATCATGCGTGCCTGCTCCTTAAAACTCTAAATCCCTCCTTGCAAATCCTTGGTAACATCCATAGTTTCCTGGTAAACATCTTTCTGATGTGCAACATCAGGGGTACTTGGCATTTATCACTTCTTTATTTGTTATAGTTGGTTTATACTTCAAAGGTTCACGTGCACGCATAACCTCAATGCATGTAGTAACCAGAACAGGTTGTAACTCAAGGGTAGGTGTTGCCTTATGCATCTATTGATGTTCAACTACGCATTGTACTTTAATCATTCTTATACCCTTGTCTTGTTTGTGTTGCTTACTCACGTGCTCATATAAGTCGGGGCATTCTTCAAACTTGTGTTGTTTTTCACACCATGAGAAAAATACATTCTAATGTCACTCATGTTGATAATGATCAGGAGATCCACATGTATAACAAGTTCCTCTAGAAAATCCTCCTCTGCCACCACCGCTACCTCGGCCTCTATATCCTCCACGAAATCCTATATTCTTGTTATCTCCATTATTACGCCCTTCATTGTGTTTCTCTCTTTGTTCCTTAGATCCACTTGCCACACTAGTCTAACACATACAAGTCTCAATGGATTCATGGATATGATCAATCACTATGCAGTCAACAGTGTCATGAGTATGAGTTTTACAAATCTTACAATATAGTCACATTCTTCTAGATCACGCGTTGTAAGAGGGGACATCTACTTACATCACGATCTAAATGACAAATTTTCACAATCCAACAACATGGTGCGCACCGACTTACGAGGACAACTATCCTTGGTATGTCCTTCAACCTTACAATTTGTAAACCATATTCCATTACACATCTCATGAGCTAAATTAGCAGAGATCTTCTCCAACTGTTTCACCATGGTTGTAATTTGTGCTTCTAAGAATGAACTTACTCCAGTATCCACACTCCCAACTTCCTCAACGTGCAAAGCTTCTTCCAAAGCATCACGCGTATCCACAAAGGTCTTATGAGATAACACCCTTCTGAATGGAGTCAACAATCCCCCAACAAACCACTTTACATGCTGACTATGATGTATGTCATAAGACAACTTTGATAAAAAAAGTTTTAAAAACACGTGTAATATTCTTGAATGCTCTTAAATAAACCTTGCTTAATGTCCTTAAGTGCACTGATACATTTCTACTCAAATTCTGGAATATTGAACTCAGCTAGAAACGTAGAGCATAAAGCATAATAATCCACCGCAGTCTAATGCGGGTCATAATTTTTGTAGCAACTATGTGCGCGCCCTTGCAAAAGTAGTAGCAAACTGACTTACTTTTCTATCTGAGGCTATGATTATCTTGGCATGCCATAGTAACTCACACTTGTGTACATGCTCTGCTACATGTTCAATACCTCTATATTCTGGAAAGTGGAGAGACATTTCGTAATACACCTGATGTGGTTGATGGGGGTGTGGACCTTGTCCACTAGATCTAGAACCAGACCCCCACCATTATTTCCTCCAACTCCACAACCACCTGATCCACTTAATCTTGATCCTCTTGATCCTCTTGATCCACCTCCTGTAACAGGTAATAGACCAGTGGATGTACTTCCTTGGGGTCCCAATTGTAGTGTTTAATTGAACTCCCACAGTCTCCTAAGTTGTAATACTTCCAAATGTATTCCCAATATTATGCGTGCCCACACTCTATCTTGATGACGTGCCAGAAAAAATATTCCTCTAATCGGGCCTCCAAACAACAAAGATGATGTTTGTGCTACCATAGGTGTATGTGTTGTTTGATGTACTTCTATATTTTAAGGAAAATGATATCTACCTTAAGCTATTGGATTGCCTACACTCACCTACTTATCAATGATTACTTCTAAAACTGGAACACCAGGCGCAAGGGCTTGGTTGTCAGGTGCGATCAAATACGCACCCACGATCCTTAATATTTCCTCCTTTAATGCACTCTCATCAAATGTCGAAGGTGATTCTCTATTGTGCTTTCCTAAGTGGGGGTGATTCTGATTCTCCAACTCCACATCTTTCACTTGAGCTTTAAATCCTTCATGAGAAATCATCCTTTGAAACTCCACAGACTCCTCAATATCATGTTGCTTTTCCAATTCCCTCTCTCACACTTCATTATACTTGAGTCACCTTTCTTCTCGGTGTCTTTCTGTTGCAAGATCTGCCATATTTCACCATACATACTTTTGCCCTTGTATGCAGTGGTCTGTTTAACTATCCATAGGTAGGCTCTCTAAGATCAACATGGTCATGAAGATCTTAATTATCAAAGGAATAATGTGAATGTAAGATCCTCTGGGCTCGCATAAAAATTCAAACTCAACAACTTCCAAATAATAATACGTAGAAATAACATACTCCAAAGTATAACCTTGCACAACACAAGCCCACCAATGATCTACAACAGACGTCCAAGGTTCATCTGCATCAAACAAATTTTGGTAATCTTCCTGCGTCCAAACCCTGGATCTACAATTCCATTTTTTCTTTGATGCCTACGTTGACAACCACTCATACAATTCTATAGGAAAAAGGCTAAAAAACATCTCATAGAGCTCATGATATAAATTATCTTCCACTCACTTACACGTATTGAAATTAGGCCCAAAACCATATCTTCGTGCAAGTTGATCTTGTCCTTTGTCTACGTAATCTTCAATGGCCACAAGATTCAATTGATGCACCATCATCATGCAACATCATGACAAATAGTTTGAAAAGAGGTCTCAACAACAGAACCAAAATGTAGTCTTGTTTTTCCACTTGAATGCCTAGGCGCGCTGGCACTTCATTCAAATAGATCTGAATGCTCACCCGAAGCGCAAAACATAACATAAATAAGATCACAACCATTGACCATAATGAATAAAACCATAACTAAGATCAAATTAAACATAAAAATACCATGATCATACACATCTATTACAAAAATCCATCCACAATTATCCGTTGCATTAATTCATCAAGTAACAGAAGCTAAATACATAATCAAAATAACCAGAGAGTCATGAGCGCTAGTATATCAGGGCAGCATAACTCTATAATACATACAGTGTCCTTAAAACAATGCAAATTGACTAACGTATATAGGGGTGGGGACTTGCCCTTCACCACCCATGAATCTCAAAATAGACTGCATGCTCAAAATAGCCATACGTAGATACAAAGCAACCTAGAATGCATGCATCTTGCCTAATAATAGGTCGAATCTATAAATAACCTTTGCTTTAATCCTGTTATTAGCTCGAACTCTACATGAACCCTTAATCTTTACCTTGCATGTGGTATATCCCAAAATATATGTTCCTTCCTCTCTAAGTCTCCATGCTCTCTTCTAAATCTAAAACATTGCTTGAACACCACTCAATCTCGACATTATCTATTTTTAGTTCGTGGCCCCCAAAATTGAGTAAGTCCCAAATGTTTCTTCCTTAGGCACAAGCCTTCGAGCAATTGTATGTTCTGCCTTACGTGCTCACCTTCACGCCTACCTCACACGTGCCTTAAACCCTCACGTGCCTTACGTGCTCACCTTCACGCCTACTTTGGGTCAGGATTCAACTTCTCCAACCTCATCCATTATCCTCTTTACTCTATCTGCATCAACTGATCCTGCATCTGTTTCAATCTCGTCAACCTCTACACCTATGTCTACTTCTTTTTCCACACCTGTTACACCTACTCAACATCTATTACATCTACTTCACTTATCCCCATTCCACTAACATCTATCTTACCCACACATATTTCCCTATCTATGAATACATCTACCCTCACCTACCAATGTTTGCTTCTATTCCCACACATGTTCCATCTACATCTTTCACATCCATACCTATCTCAACACCTAGTTATACACCCATCCCTACATTTACATCACCTTTTATACCCTTATCTACATCAACTACAACCGCATAGACCACATCCACAATTACATATGTTCCCACATCTACTCCAACATCTATCTCTATATCCATGTCTACTTTTACATTCCCCGCCTTATCCACATATACAATCAAATCCACATCTACATCAACATTCGAGTCTGTGTCCACATCCACATCACCCCTTACAACCTCTACCAAGTAGACATCCCCCCTTGATTCGCCCACAAGTCACATTCCCATCTCATCCTAACTATCATCAAGTCCCCCAACCCCTCCATCCACACCTCTCAAACCCACAAAATCTACAACATCTTTTGATCTCATCAATCATATTATCCAAAAGCCCCTTCCATCCTCCATCCTCACATCTTTAAAATATATATTGCAACCCCAACGATCTAGACCATCTAAACAATCTAACACCTCGTCATCTAGCTTGGGCCATCCTCCATCCATTTTGGGACCACACCCTTTACCAAAGGTATTCCCCGCTACCCCATCTCAATCAAAACCATCCAAGTCATCTATGCCCCCTTTCAAATCGGCATCCAAGTCATCTGCTTCTCCCTCTCATTTTGAATCAAAGTCTTCAACTCCTCCTTTCAAATCTAAACTAGGATCCAAGGCCCCTATCAAGCCTCACAAGATTAACGCATCTCACTTGTCTTCATCTACCTCCCCTACATCATTCACCACCCATCACCCCTTCTTTAAAGACTTTCACTGGGTCTTATACTGACATCCTTCAACATCTCATCTAGGCATCCGTAATCACCCTTCCACCCATCAAGCCATTTGACCCACATGGGCGGAAATCCCACATGGTTTGATTTTAATGCCATTTGTGCTTGTCATCGTACACCTAAACATGACACAGAGTGTTGCAAGGCCTTTCACACCCTCATCCACAATCTCATAAAATAAGTTGATCTCATCATCCAAGAAGACCACCCTCTTCCTCCCACATCATCCACATCAAAGGCCAATCCTCCAGTCAAATCCACATGTCATGAGGCATCTAAATCTATTCCTACATCCACATCCTTCATCACAATCCCTCCTCCCAACTATACCCCTTCTAAAGAAAGTCCCCTCGTTCTTCATCAATGTCATTTATATCACCACTTGGTCTCACCCTCATGATCCTCAGTCACCAATCCAACCAAAACCTAAAGTTACCACCACTCCTCTTTCTAATGAGCCTCCCCATCCCCCGTGGTATCCATATCTATATCCAAATTATCCAACATAACATGACATTTCTCACTAGGGGAGTGTCCACTCATCACTCTTAGTTCTCCCTTGCACACTCCTTCTACATCTCCCATGCACATCAATCCATCCCATTCTTCATCCATCATCCCCATAGACATGGGATGACATTGTGTCCCTTCTCCCTTATTCCTTTTAATCAAAATGTCACTACTCTAGAAAGGATCCAACGTGGAAAGCTTGCTCCCGATTGGATTGGACCATATAAATGATTTAACAAATATTGAAAATAAATGTTAGATCATAATTTCAAAGTCACAATGCAATAGATATTACAATGAAGTATGGATTTGACCTAAGCAATAAACAATTTAATTTGAAACTCTATGTGTAAGAAAAGGGATAAGGTACTTAGTTTCTTTATCTATAATCCCGAAGCTATGTCGAGCTAGAAAACTGATGGAACAAGAAGGCAGACTGTCGCAACCGAGCCCAGAAATATGCAAAACTGTCGAAATAGGCTGGACTGGGGTGTTTGGACTTGGTTAGGGGTGCCTGGGCATTTTAGACCACTGTTGGGTGCCTTGTGACAACTCATAACCTCATAAAATGATTTTTACAGTGCTGCTTCTATGTCGTTGTCATTTGTTGTTGATTGCATGTATGTCGCATTAAGTCCGCAAGATTTGCCTGTAACCTGTAAAGAGAAAGAACACTTGCAAAACCCAAAACACATCAAATACTAAAAAGAAAAAGATGTAAATGGGGAGTCAGACTGACCCCGACAATCACCCGACTGAGTGAACTTATGATCCAGGTGCTACACTACGTTTCAGACTCCATGTAGTTATTTGTGTGTGTGTAGAATCATGCCCTAGGTGGCTCTAATCCAATTCACAAGCATCTTTTCCACGTACACTCCTCTCCCTGACAAAGTGTACTTTCACATGTTTGGGTCACCTTGTTAAGGTCGCACCCCTTCCCTTTTCCCTTCCATTATCTCAACTTTTCCATCCATATCCAATCCTTCATATCAGTTTTGATATACTATCTAGCACATTATTTTACCTAAACATCTAAGCTCATCTAATCAATAACATCACCTATACCTACATCATCCCTTACATCTAAACATTTATTGTGTTTCCATATAAAACCCATCACATATATTCCAATCTATGTCATCTTACATCTACCATTTATCATATCATTTCCTAATCAACATTTATTATAGCCATCATATATCAACATCTAACATTAAAACACTTGTCATCCATATATTACAACATTTATCATATCATCACATCAAATCATTTAAATCACATTTCCATGTCAGCATCTAATCTAAGATATAATCAAAACATCACACCAAATTAAGTGGTTAAAAAATCACACCATAAATATGCATCACATCACATCCAACATGTAAATCATCATCCATAATATAATAAAATCCATCATATACATCATCACACAACACATATAAGCCATGAAAAAATCATATATATATCTGTGTGTGTGTGTGTGTGTGTGTGTGTGATAATAAAAGAATGTCCATACATCTGTGATAGGCCTCTACTAGGCTCTATCTCAAAAAAAAAAACATCATGTCATCTAAATCATGTACATATCATGTTCACCCTCTAGTCAGTGATTAACACATCACATAACCTAAGTCCTTATGATGCGGGAGTCTTCCTGTTATCTCCTCCTCAGTCACGCCTTGGTTTGCACCATGCTCATCGTACTACCCGACATCGTTGGTTGTGTTGATCTCCTTGCTCTTCGCTCCCTTGCTAGATAGGTCACATACCATGGTGCACCTGGTAGTCTAGATGTAACTATGTGCTCATAGTAGCACACCTTTGCACCCATTGCCTTGTACTGCTCTAGTGAGATAGTACTAAGAGGAGCCATCTAGTCAACTCCCTGTGAAGCCTCTTGAGCCTCACTCCCTGATGCTACAATAATGGATCCAAGATCTCTAAACCTGGCCCTGTAGGTCTCCCTTTATCTACGGTATCGGTCCCACTGATGCATGACCAAGTCTCTCTCCTAGTATAATCTTACAACCTCATGTCGTGTGACATCCCTCTCCTACCGCGTAGTATATAACTCCTCCTGAAGGTGGGCTATCTCAGCTGCTCCTCCATCCCCATCCTCTCCTCCAGGTGCTACCCTCCTTCTCTCCTGTAGGCGTCGCCTCCTCCTCCTCCCCATATATTACCTGTGCCCTCTCCTCGGTGGCCTTCGTCACCCACTGCTGAGTCTACCAATCCATATAGACCTCTCCTACACCCACATCGTCATCCTCATCCTCATCCTAGGGATCTTCTCTCCTCATCTAGCGGAATCCACCATCATACGCATAGGAAAGTGCATCTCTATCTCATTTTGCCTATATATCATATAGGTGCCCCAACTACTCCTTGCACAACCCCCAAATTGCCACATCACTCTACTAAACTATACAATCTCAATCATCTTAGGCCTCTTCCCCTGAACCCACCTCACCCTCCTCAAACTCACAAGTTGCACATCTGTCTTCGACCATGATGGGAAGTCTCTATATGACCTCCATCTAACCTCCTCTACATCTAGCCTCCCCAATCTGTCCTCATACCACTTCCTCCCCTCACGCCATGTCTCCATATACGTGATCCACTCGCCACATTAGAAAACCTCCTGTCATCTCTATATGGTCTTGATCACCCATGGAATCCCTAGAGGCCACACTACAACTATGTGCTCATATACCCCAATAATGTATGTAGACACCCCAATTTCACAACTATCCTAAATCAATTAATTCCCCTTCCTCATTTGCCACAAAAATACACTTCGAATTAATCAAATATAATTTGATTAATTATCCATTTTAAAATCCAAAAAAAAATCCAATCCTCACATGTCATTATTCTCCATGTTTTTCTACTATTGAATTAAAAATTCAAATTCAAATCCTCACCCACCCTTCGTGGTCCCCACTCACCTAAAATCCTCTACTTATGAATTAAAAATATAATTCAAATCCTCACCCATTCTTTGTGGCCCCCCACTCATCTAATCTTGCCCACATTTTCAAACCACTCACCTAATCTTACCCACATTTTCAAACCACTCACTTAATCTTGCCCACATTTTCAAACCATGATTACTTAAATTAATCTAAGCTAATCACTCCCTCAAGCTATAAATACAACCTTACCCCTCCCCTCTAAACACACGGAGAATAAGTTTGAATGCCATATCACAGTTCTTTCATCCTTTGAGCAAAGAACATCCTTCTGCCTTGTCCTGATGCCCAAATAGCCTCATAATCATTTTTCCCATCTAGTGCAAAGTAAGAGGATTGTCGTTGCAGGAAGGCCTTGCTTCGTCTTGAAGAAAAACACCTACATATCACAAAATCTGGGCTTAATCCAAGTTTCCTAGCCCATTCTGAGGTTTGCCACGGAACGCGAAAGAGGAGGTATGATTATTGGTATTTATTTCCTTGTTAGTAGTGTATTTTTCTTAGCTTACATTCTAGCACGCCCGGTTACTTTCGATCTGTTACCATTAATTTTCCAATTAGTGGTTTTATCTATTCTTTGTTTATTATTGTTCGTTATTATTTCTTTTTCTGTTCCTTATGGTCTTCTTTGGTTAACCTTCACGCTTTGGGTAGTATTTTTGTTGTGTGGTGTCTTGTGGTGTATCTGCAGGTTATAGCAACAATGAAACTATGAAGCTCATCTTGTCTTTGATATCCTCGGTACTTGGTGTTTAGTTCCTAGTTTTGATTTTGCTATTTACTCATAATCTATAGAAACACATGAACTAGTCATTTTATTATCTTATTGTCATAGGACAACCAATTCGGAAAATGCATTTATTTATTTACTTTTGCTAACATAACTGCTTTGTAGGAAGTTAATCATTTTTTTTTCATTTTTTTTAGTCAATCATTTTGCGATCTAACTCTTTCTTTCTTTTTATTGTTCTTTTTTAACCTTGTTATCAAAATTTTAGCTTCTCAGGTGAAGTACAAAAGTCAAAAACTAAAAAAAACCAGCTCCCGGGACGTTTTCCTCACGTTCAAAATTTTCATTCAGAGTGCTACCGTAGCCCATCTTCCGGAAGCCATAACTTTTGATCCCGAACTCAGAATGACTTCATTTATTTTTTAACGGAAAGGTATTGAAAAGATTTGTGCAATCAAAAAATAATTTTTAGATTTAGACTTACAAAAAAAAATTGGTTTCATTTCTTCTAACACCTGTCTTTATAACAAAAAAAAACAAAATTATAGTTTTATTTTTATTTTTTATTTTTATTTCACATAACAACCTCACACGTATGCTCTTTCCTCACACTTCAAAAGTGATCTTGGAAATAAAAAACGTGAGGCCATCCAAGCTCTGGAATTTTTTTTTAAATTTTTTTAATTTTTAGCCTTACATTTCAATTTTCCACGACAACACTTCTAGGTAACATTTTCACACTTTTTTTTCGTCGTTTTTTTTTTTTTGTGAAGATAATCATTATCGTTATTTTGCAATCATGATTAATTGCAATAATTATTAACATTTATATATATATATATATATATATATATATATATATATATAGTATATATATATATATATATATATATATATTCCAATTGTATCCGTGTATGTTCTTTTCTTGCGCCTTCGAGCGATCTGAAAAATCAGAAATGGTCACAATTTTTTTAATTTCTTGTTCTAACATTGCAGGATCCTCTAGCTTTGTTTTCCAATTTTCATTTCAATCATTATTTTCCTTTGTCATATTATTAATAAGTTGTTTGTTTGTTGGTTGTGTATGCTCTTTTCTTGCGCCTTCGAGCGATCTGAAAAATAAAAAACAGCCACGATCACTTTTCTAACATTTCGTTTGCAGGATAACTACTAAGCTATTTTCTATAGAACCGTCACTGGAATATTGTCAAAAAACAAAAACAAAACAAAAAAACAACAAAAAATCTGCAAAAATACCACCATTCAAAGACAATTGCTGAAACCAAAAAAAAGAAAAGTACGCTCAGGTACGTAATTATTTTCTGCTAGTAATTTATTTCAAGTTGGAAAGAACCCTGTGTTTAATCACTTTATCATATTGTTTTTGCACATAGACAAGGTGGATTTCATCACCACCAAAGCTACACCGATGACGTGGACTTGACTACCACGCACCAACAACATTTGCATCTGCATTGCACTTTGAGACCTAGTCTCATCACAACATTCGGTATTTACCTCGCCGCTACTCTTCACTTACAGGTAATGTTGTCATGCAGCGCATGCGAGTCACGCCTAAATAGTTGTAACAATGAAACCTGGGCATCGTCCCTGTAAATCTTCGGGGAGTTATAAGGACACCATACACATTCATCCCTCCATCACCTTCCACCTTTTCACAAAACCTGTTATGGACATGGTGATTCACTCCGAAACAGACAAGTAAGAATTGGTGAGTCTCCTCCAGTTCTCTAAGAGTTCCCTGTACCAATTATGTCCCCATACAGAATTAAGTATATCAGGACTAGGGTATATCGGAGGATGTATCTTCTTGGAGTAATAAGAGCCTGCATCCACCATTTCACAGCATACTTGTATGATTGCATGAAACAATGATCATTCCTGAAGAAGTTATCTCATAAGCCAAAATAATTGAATCCACATGATTGCTTACTTCTTTGAAAAAAAAATAGGTTTAGCATTGTTTTTATCATAAAACTTAGCTGATATCAATGTGTTCATTGTAAAATTTCAGACCCTAGTTGTGTTCCACACAAAAATCCAGTTCTCGACCAATTCAATACCAAGTGAAAACATCCAAACAATCCAACAACACAGACCAAAACATCGCACCAATTTCACTAGCTTGCTTCAGCTAACAATACATCTGTCATAGCTTATCTTCAACTATATCTAATTGATATTGAGTGACTAACATTCACTCCCCATATCGTCAATCATCAATCGTCAATCGTCAAAACATCCTTCATAGCTTGTTTCCAGCTATATCAAACTAATATTGGGTGACTCAAGTTTGAGTTCACTCATTATTTTGTCCACCATCGTGTTTATCCAAATCACAACCAACACAAATCCTTTCATAACTCATTTTGAGTTATATTACAACCATATCATGATTAACATGTTTGGGTTACTCTCCATGCATCAACAATTCAGAGCTTGTTTAAGCCAAATCTAAACCATTTTCATTATAGCTTATTTAAGCTATCACATATTTATCCCGAGTAGCTTTTTTTAATCTTTCTCCTTATAGCCTTACTTGTTAAAACTCGATTGAGCCAAAACAAAGATTGTAATCAATAGGTTGATTTCTTCATCGCACCTTTCTTCATTCTCCCTCTCTTTCAAACATGATGAATTCACAAAAAACATCACACAATGAGCTATTAGAACAAATTAATAAGATGACAACACAACTCTCTCATATGGCTACCCAAATCAGTGAGTGATCACCTAAAAAGCCGATCATACAACCTCACGAAGAAATCAGTTCACGTAAAGTCCAACGTCAGTTTACGCCCCTTGGAGAAAGTCTCTCTAGTGTTTTTTCATCAACTAAAAGAGGCTAAACTGATAAGATATCCAATTACAAAACCCTTTGTCAAAGGGGAAGCTAAGCCATATTGGTACAAACCTAACACATACTGTGACTTTCATCGCATTGATGGTCATCACACAGATAAATGTGTGTGATTTAAGAATTATGTCCAAGACTTAATTGATGATGATGTCATCTCTGTAGAACTTGATGACAATGCTCTTGCAACCAATGACACATCCAATACAACAACTTTCCATGAAGAGTTGACTACTGTCAAAACTCCTATATATACTAAAATTCCACAAGATCATGACGACAACAATCAAGAATCTCTAATTCCAAACCAATCCATATCTTTTTCAAATTTCCTTCCATTAGTTCAAACATACATTGAACATGTTTTGGGACAACAACATTCTTCCAACATCTACTGAGCACTTGAAATTATTTCGAGACTCTCTTTCAACCCACACATACATTGAACCTGTTTTAGACAACAACATTCTTTCAATGTCTACTGAGCACTTGAACTTATTTCAAGACTCTCTTTCAACCCAAACATACATTGAACCTATTTTGGACAACAACATTCTTCCAACATCTATTGAGCACTTGAACTTATTTCGAGACTCTCTTTCAACCCAAACATACACTGAACCTATTGTGGAAAACAAGATTCTTTCAACATCTACTGAGTATTTGAACTTATTTCAAGACTCTCTTTCAACCCAAACATACATTCAATCTGTTTTGGGCGATAACATTCTTCCAACATCTAATGAGACCTTGATCTCATTTCAAGACTCCCTTTCGAACCTTGATATTACTGTAGACACTACAGAAGAGGTTCCATCAATAGTTACCATTAAGTTTGATTCTATTATTCCAATATTGGTTCTTGTGCCTAACACCTCTAGCCTTGTTGTTGAAACATAACCACATCGAGTTTGGAAACTTGTGACAATGCAACCTGTCATGTCCATCATGTTTTCAACGATCAATCTTGCAGGAATATCATCACTAATTATTTTCACATGTGAAGACTTCTACGTGCATACATTCTAACGAGGTACTTATACCCAGGAATATCTTTACACAACATTTTCCATCTTTAATCATGAATCTATCCTCAAAACAATCAATTAATGGACAAATAGAAGCAAAAAACCAAATAACACAAACCATCATTGTCAACACACATGGAAGCTATTGGCTTAACCAAATCTATCCCCCACTCTTTTGGGCTTACCGCACATCTTATCACACACCTATTGAAGCCACTCCCTTCTACTTTATTTATGGTTGGGAAGCTATTTTACATGTCAAGGTTGAATTTTCATCCTTTATAATATCCTTCAAAGATGTATTTAATAAAGATTATTATTAACAGTCACGCCTTAATGAACTCGAGCTTCTTAATGAAAAATGACTTAATGCCCTAGATCATCTTCAATTATATCAAAATCGGCTACGACATAGCTACCATAAAAAATTCAAACCTAGAAAATTTAAGGTCAATCATTTCATTCTCGAAGAAAATCAAAAGAACACACCCAAAGAACGAGACAAACAAGACAAATTTGAGCCCAACGAAATCATAGATAATTTTAGGTTTGGAGCTTATAAATTGGCCATTAACACATGGCCAAGATCCTTGAAAAACCCATGAATGCAGTTCATTTAAAGAAATTTTATCCTTGAGATGTTCACTATTCCAAGATACAACATGTACATTGTTCCTTTTGTCTTGCTTATTTCTGAACAATTTAAATTTATTCATTTCCATTGGCAGATATTTTCTTTATCAGAATTACATCTTCATATTTATCATCATGAGACAAGTGCTAGTATAAATCCTATTAATTTTGCGAGCATCATACTTCTTCCATTTTCAGTCACTTTCCTCTATGGTCATACCTAGAAGCTTACTGATGGTAATATATTCCCTTCAAATACATTATATCTTTCATAACAAAGCTCTAAACTTCATTAGCCTAGTTCGTTTGGTCGTCCATCTCAGTCTTCAGTGTTGAAACCTCGCGTCCTACTAGTCGTGTGGGGTTGAGATTAGGGGGCAAACGTTTCTTCCCAAATACAAAGCACTATTGTAAAAAAATCCATCAATTCAATAACTTATGAATAATTCATTGTCACATCTTTTGTCCTTCATAGTCTTTTGTGTTAAGCCCACACTTCTTACTGGTAGTGTGAGACTAGGAATGAAGGAAGGTGCCCTTACTTGTCTACGTCTTGTCTTCGGTAATAAACCCTTACCTCTTACAAGTGGCATGGGGCAAAGCGTAGGGGGTCATTCTCATAAAAGCATAAAAACATTGCAAAATATTCAAAAACCAAAAATAAAAAAATAAAAACAAAAAGGGAATTCACTCGCCTATATTTTGCCTTTGGTGATGAGCCCTTGCTTCTCACTAGTAGCATGGGGCAAGGCATAAGAATTCATTTCAAAAAAATAATACAAAATCTTACAATGCTTACAAATTATAGAATCTCACAAACACGTAATTTAGATGCCTAAGTGAAGAGAGAACTATCACTTAACCTCATATCTTATCAATCAGCAAGCCACATAACTGTCTAAGTCTAGCATGTGACTCATAAAGTGAAAGCCATGTTCTGAAACTGGTTCAGTAACATTATGAAGAATGGAGTCACAATTTCCCAAAGGGATTTTTGTTAGCATTTGTCTCTATACTCATTATCTACCTCCTACGTCCTTCTTGATTCTTGGTGATGAGCCCACACATCTTACTAGTTGTGTGGAGTCAAGAATGGAGCTGGAATTCTTTTCATCATATCATAACCACCATATCCTACCAATGGAAAGAGAATTTGTGTTATTATGAGCATAAGTTACAACACGGAACACGGTACATACAGATAATATCCATGTTTATCGCCTCTCAAAAATAAGTTTGCACTCTAGTCCATAAATTGCCAATCACAATGTAAAAATCTAAAAACATTTGAAAATCGTCAAAAATCCAAAAACAATGTAAAAATCCAAAATCCTAAAAACATTTGAAAATCGTCAAAAATCCAAAAACAATGTAAAAATTTAAAAACATTTGAAAATCGTCAAAAATCCAAAAACAGTGTAAAAATCTAAAAATCTAAAAACATTTGAAAATTGTCAAAAAACCCAAAAATGTTAGAAACAATCATCCAAAATCCAACAAAAAAATTAGAACTCGTCAAAAATCCAAAAACATTAGAAACACTCAGTCAAAAATCCCAAAAACATTAGACAGAATCGTCAAAAATCTAAAAACATTTGAAAATCATCAAAATAATCAAAAACATTTGAAAATCGTCAAAAATCCTAAAAATATTAGAAAATCTATATATATATAATTATAAAAAAATCCACAAAATTGCAAAAACTCTAAAATAACCAACATCAATTCAACCTTTGAACTATTATCCCCAACGAATAATCCAATCACCTTATGACTACCAAATTCAAACCACTTCTCCTTCGCGTGAATCCTCGCTTGGGGCAAATCCGGCTCTCATTGTTTCCTTTTTTGAGGAAAATGACCCAATACTTTACTATGTCCTCGTACCCCTGCTTAGGGGCACATCCAATCAATCCTCACTGTGGAACACATTAGGTACATGTTTATTGGTTCTTGTGTTGCATTATTCAGTTGTAAATTCTTAATTGCTTTCTTGCACCTTGATATATTACAGGGGGTATCTTGATTTTATGTATCCTAATGTGTCTCTCTGTACTATTCTTATGTTATCTGATTGCATGTCGTACTGGGGCATCATACTTTCTTGATGGAGCCTATGTCTATGATCTCTTCCATTTGCATATCGTACTGGGGCATCAAACTTTTTTTATGGCCCTTGTCTATGCTATCACACATATTACAGTCTAGTCATCCTGATCTTTTATATCACGATGCATCATGTTATGTGCTATATTAAAATTAAGATGTTTTTCATCACGTGAGTATCTTCCTGCATGATCAACATCTTACTTTGCACCCCATCCATTCACCCATACTAATGCATTCTCCAGTTTGGGAATCCTACTTGATCACCGTTGCAGTTTGCGAATCCTACTTGACGATCTTTCTCAAGTAGCATTCACTATCTAGCAACTCCTTCTCCTCCACCATGCTCACCATGTATTTGATCCATTCATCCTTGCTCCCTTATCTTACTCCTTCGCCATTTATCCCCACATTACCCTTTTCACCGTTCATGTCCCCTCTCACCCATTTGTATTATTTCCTTTCACCCTTTTGCTTCCCGCTTGACAATCTTACTTAATAACCCCTTCTTTATGGAATCCTCAGTGGAGGTTTACCCTCTCCCTAAGATCTTCCCACTGTAGAAGATTCTTCACCATCTCCCCTCTCATCAAAAGACAATCACCACGACACACATATTCCCATTCCACCTCTTCTGTTTCCCATTCTTGCATCATTACTCTCACCACGCGGGCATCCCAATTAAGGATTCCCCTCACACTCTCCGCCCTCCACTACATATATTCCTTCATCCATTCATGTACACTCCTTTGTTTCCTTTTTTTCTTATTATCACCTCATCTCATATCATATACCACTTAGGCATACCTCACTCACTCTTGTCTCATCCTTCCCCAAATCCGTCTTATACCTGGTCATCCTACTTACACGCTTTCGTAGTATGGCAAATTCACTTGAGGTTTCCCCTTCAGTCCATTTTGTCATACCCTATTCCCACCAACTCTAACATCATCCATCTTCTTCCTCAGCTTGGCGATCTTACTTAACTATTCCGGCCGCATGGCAATCTTACTTAAGACTTCCACTTAAGGTTGATTTGCCCTATGGCCTTTCCCCATCCCATCATATTTCCCCCATCTTATTTCTCCTACCTCTCATTGCAATCATCTTCTTCAACCTACCATTCTACCCCTGTCCCCAATATCATCTTGTCTTTCTCCTTGCATATCATCCATGTCAGCTGGGTGATCCTACGAAATCTCTCCAGCAGCATGACGATCTTACTTAAGATATTCTCTTAAGCATGACATGTCATCTTACACTTGCCCATCACTCTACAATCTCACCATCCATATTTCCTCTTCATTCCCCATCATCACACCTTTTTACCACCACTATCACCCTCCTCTACTTGGCAATCTTACTTAACCACTCACCCGGTATGGCAATCTCACTTAAGAGTCCCTCTTATGGATGATCTGTCTCCTTGCCTTTCCCCATCACTACACACCCTTCACCCTTCATTTTTTCTCAGCATTCCCCATTATCACATCCTTTCACCTCCTTTTTTATTCTCGCAAACACCACTTTTCGCTTGACCATTTGTCATCTCCAGTTTTGCTCACATGGAAATCTTACATAACCACTTCCGTCACATGACAATCTTATGTCAGGGTCCTCCCTACACTTAACTTGTCATCGTGAACTTCTCCCCCGCCTCATTCTTCGTTCACTTTGTTGATCGCTTCTTCCACCTGGTATCCCCTACTACCCACTTTTTCCTCCTACTATTATCCTTTCTCCACATATCTTCTTACACCATACATCTAATCTCTTCCGCCTACAATCACATTCTTTTCCCCCATTTTCCCCTTATTAATCCATCATCCTTCATACTATTTCTTCCCATTATTTTCATGTCTTGGTTCTTCATCCTCACCTCGTTCATCCTCATCACCCCGCATCCTCTCCTCGCTTTCACTTAGTCCCAACTCATCCCTCTCATCTTCTTCACTTCTTTCCACTTCATCTTCTCAAATTCCCCCCACATTTCTACCCACCACACACATTCGCCATTATTGTTAACAACTCCCTATATCATTCTTTCATCATCATCTTCTCTTCCTGAGCTAATAATTGTCAACAGGTTTTCCCTAAAAATTATCAATCCTCATTTCGCACGACCTCATTCACTCCCTTGGACCTTCTAGAGTTTCCCTTCATTCCTTCCCTCCTCTAAGCCCACCACTCATTGTCAAAGGGTTTTCCCTAACGTCCCTTGTTAGCGTTACCCTTTCTAGTCCTCATTAAGTTTTTCTCCTTTTCTTCATTTTTTCTCTCGCCCTTCCCCACCACTCATTATCAAGGGGATTTCCCTAACGTCCCCTCATTGGCATTGCCTCTTCTATCCCCCATTCTCTTTTCTCTCCTATTCTTGTTCCCTCACTGCCACCCTTTCTTGTTGCTTTTTACCCATCTCTCCATCTTCTCTTTGGCCCTCTTCAATATCTTTACTGTCTTCATCATACATCTTTTTTCTATTTTCCCATCATCCTAGTATCCTCATTTCATGTATCTCCACATCTTTTCTAATTGATGTCATTCCTCCCCCTCTTTCTTCTTTGAACATTCCTTCTAACCGTTCCCTTTCCACTTATACCCCCCTTTCTGTATTCCCTTCCTTCTACATCATTTTCTTTGTTATCCTCTTCTCTCTCACACTCCTCGTCTTATTTCCTTCCATGTATCATCTTCTTCCCCTTTTTCCATCACGTTTTCCTCCTTACTTCCCCATCGATAACCTGGTTGTTCAGTGTCATCCTGTCTTTTTTATCATACCACCCCTCCACATGCATCTCCATACAGTCTGTTCCATATTCTTTGCCTTGGTCTTCCTCGCATGACACGATTCCTTTAATCTTTCCTTGTATTCATTCTAATCTTCCTTTCCTTTCCCCTAATTTTCACATTTTTCCTGACCACTTCCCCTTTTTCTCTACCAACCCCTACCTTTTCATTCATTTTGTATCTGTTTCTCTTCCTTCTCTCCTCTTTTTCACACTTCTTCCTCGCCCCTCATAGTTTCTTTTTTTCTCCATTCTACTTCTTCTTTCGTCCTCTTCCATTTTCCTCCATTTCACCCCCTACTCCCACCTCGTTTTCTCCTTCTTATTTTATCTTTCACGTTTCCTGCTTTTCTCCAGCTCCTATCATTTATTTCACTTCCATGCATCTCTCTTTAATATCTCTGTTGCTTCCTTCATTTTGCACATCTCTCTATCTCGTCCCTTCACCCTCTACTCTGTCATTTTCCTATTTTTGTTTTGTTGTCCTTCATCATTCCCTTCTTCCCCTATCATACCCTCTCTCTTAGTTCTACCTCTTTCATTCCTTTTTTTCCCCTCCCCTATCTCCCTTACTCTTCTCGTAATCAACCCCCAATCCTATCTATTCCCTTTTCTCTTTCCCACACAACCGTCACACCTAGCATTCAAGGTCGAGTTGAATCCTGTCTCCATTTGTGTCGTGAAGTCATTCCAGTCTCTTCCACTCCATTATCGTCCTCGTTCTCCGCCGAATCCATTTCCCAATCAATTAATTCCCCTTCCTCCATTTCCCACAAAAAATACACTTCGAAAGGGGGGCATCACCACATCTATCCATAATCACATCTTCTCATGACATTTTTGTCTTGGGGATACTATGACATCCGTCACTCACCACTTTCTATTCTCCCCAACAAACATTCGCTCTACCTTTTAAAAAGTAGATTGAATTCTTCCCCCATACCGTCTACTTTCTTTGAAAGGACACTACTTTCATAGTACCCTTCCAAAGAGGGGCAAATGTAGACACCCCAATTTCACATCTATCTATCCTAAATCAATTAATTCCCCCCTTCCTCATTTCCCACAAAAATACACTTCGAATTAATCAAATATAATTTGATTAATTATCCATTTCAAAAATCTAAAAAATAATCTAATCCTCACCACATGTCATTATTCTCCATGTTTTTCCACTATTGAATTAAAAATTCAAATTCAAATCCTCACCCACCATTCGTGGTCCCCACTCACCTAAAATCCTCCACTTATGAATTAAAAATATAATTCAAATCCTCACCCATTCTTCGTGGCCCCCACTCACCTAATATTGCCCACATTTTTTCAAACCACCCACCTAATCTTGCCCACATTTTCAAACCACTCCACCTAATCTTGCCCACATTTTCAAACCACCCACTTAATCTTGCCCACATTTTCAAACCATGATTACTTAAATTAATCTAAGCTAATCACTCCCCAGGCAGGCTATAAACAACCTTACCCCTCCCCTCTAAACACACGGAGAATAAGCTTTCATGCCATATCTAAGTTTCTTGCATCCTTTGAGCAAAGAACATCCTTTGCCTCGTCCTAATGCCAAAATAGCCTCATAATCCTTTTTTCCCATCCAGTGCAAAGTAAGAGGATCGTTGTTGCAGGAAGGTCTTGCTCCGTCTTGAAGAAAAGCACCTACATATCACAAAATCAGGGCTCAATCCAAGTTTCCTAGCCCATTCTGAGGTTTGCTACGGAACCTACGATCACAACTAGAAAGCAAGTGAACATGCATTTGTGCATGATAATTACATACAAGATATCTATCTAGCATGTGTAATAAAGTGAACATGTACAAGTAAATGCGAGCAAGAGAAAATGAAACCTAGATATGCAACATGTTGTGGATGGATGGAATGGAATGTAGAGTGAATGATAGGAGCCACGTGCCCCCCCGAGTGAATGAAATTGTATGCAGTGAGGTTCATTTTATTATGCCCCATTAGCAGTCAAGAATGAACCATAAATGAGAGTGTGTCATCGGGAAATGGTTTGAACTATGTGTTGTATGTAACACGATGTGACGAATGTGGAGTGATGATATGCGACATAGAGATGAATCGTGCATGTTGATGTAGCCTAAGCATATATCATGACAAGATGGTAGAAGAAGTGATGATTTATCCTAAAGCATATAACACTAAATGATTCTAGAGGAAGTGATAATGTATGCTATGTCTGATATCACTAATATAGGAATTTTGCATGGGAAAAGGATTGAATGGTTGAGTGTGTGTGTGTGATGTGGTCCATTTGAGATTGTATACCCTCAACAGTCTAATATGGACTGTGAGACTAGAGTGTATCATTTGGTAGTGAGTGTAGCGCGTAAAATTAGATGTATAAAATACGTAAGATGTGTAGTAGGTGTAGTGTAATATGCGATGTATAGGATGTAATGCAAGATGTGTAGATGATATAGGTGTAGAAGATGCATGACGTATGAAACAAAAACTGTGAATGACACATAATAGATGTAGGATGTAAGATGTAAAATGTGGGATTACAAGATGTAAGATGATGTGTATATACAAAGATGTAGGATGTGTGAAAATGTGTGATGTGTAGTGTCTAGTGTGCACTGTGTGCGCTTCATGTGTATAGGATTCTCTTAGCAGTCAAGTGTGAACCGAAGCACCAGAGAGTGTCATTGGGTAATGTCGATGCTAAAGTGTAGATGAAGATGCATATGCTAGGATTTTTATGGATGATGATGTGAGTATGAGAGATGTGTTGATGCTAGGGGGTGTGAATGCAATGCCCCCAAAATGTGTGAATGATGAAGATCATAATCATGTAATGTCATCTAGGAGGTCATCAATGTCATGATCAAAACCAAATGGTGATGCATCAAGAGCTTGATAAATTATAGTGTTAGGTTGGCCACATGAGGATCCATTGAGGCATAAGTTATACACGCCCATAGCGTATTCCTCATCAGTGAAAGGAGGTAATGGGCATCTGTGTGCATACTAGTGAGTGGGATTGTATGTATAGCCAAGAAAGGAGATGTTGTAGATGAACACATGACCAAAGGGCATAGGGCATGAGATATCCATATGGTTAGGGTCCAATGTGCCGCTTATATAAGCAAGCCAAGACTGCCCTAATGTGAGTGGAGAAGGAGTGTGTGCAAGGTAGACTATGAGATGGAATACACGTAGACCATAATCAGAAGTGATAGTGATGAATCCATAATATAGATGAGGATCATGATTTGGAGGATAAAGGTCCTCAAAAGTGAAACCGAGCCGAGTCAAACCACCATGTGAACATATAGAGACATAGCAAGTAGGATCAAATTGAATATGCTCCCAATACGAATTATTCATGAAAAATGTGCATGTAAATGGTGGTCACGCTAGTGGAGGTGGGCGTATGTGAAAGTGCATGGGATAGATTGACATTTGTATATTAGACAGGCCCCCAATAAAGAATCATAACAGCAGCAACAACAATAATAGTAGTAGTAGTAATAGTTGGAGGTGGTGGTGTGGAAGGAACAATATCTATCATGCAAATAACACCTTCAAGTGGTGGAAAATGAGGTGGTTAGTCCATAGGCTGAGGATCATCAGTAGTATCAATTTGTGGAGTAGAAAGTGTGGTATAAGGACCATAATTACAATATTTGTATGGATGACTGTAATGAAAAACAATATATTTGATGCCTTCATGTATGAATTTGACACAATGATGTATTGTAGGGGAAACAACTTGCATAACATGGAGTTATGGTCTACCAAGTAAAGAGTTATATGAGACCAAAAAGTTAATGACAAAGAATAATGTGTTAAGGGTTTTTGGCCCTACAATGATAGGTAGAGTAATGTGACCTACGCATGGACGAGTATAACCATCATATGCACGAAGGGAAAGACATGTTGGACTAATATTAGTAACATAAAGACCTAGCTTTTTAAGGAATGACATAGGACATAGGTTGAGCTCATAGCCATTGTCAATTAAAGTACGCTTGACACCCACATTGTAAATGTGAATCATGATATACAAAGTTGGGTCATTATAAAAAATATTAAGATCAACAGGAGGATTAGATAGAAAAGCAATATGCTGAGAGAAGCATCGATAAATGATTGATATACTGAGTCGAGATGCATATGAAACAGGAATGTGAGTAGTAGTTAGGAGATGTTGGACTTTATGTCTTAAGTCAGGATTAGCAAGTAAGAAATCATTAATTGAGATACTCATGATGAGAATATGTTAGAAAGATGAAAAAAATGAGGATCCTAGGACAAAATGATCAAGCGTGGGTTCACTAAAATGATTATGCTAAAATGTAATATATTAGCCTAATCTAATGCAAGTTTACGATAAATAAAAAATAAATAAATAAAGGAAATAACCCAAGCAAACTAAGCAATGAAATGTAGAAACCCTAATCTGCAAAGAGGGTTAGAAGAACCTTAGCTGATTTGAAGAGGTCGCAGGACTGTGTCGCAGTGGAGATCATCTGAACATGAATGGGGGACCATCGCACAAGAGCCTGAGAAAATGTAGATCTGCGTGATTTGGCTAGACTAGTGTGCCTGGAAAAAGGATTGGGGCACCTAGGGTTCCTTGGTCTGCGTAGAAGGTTCGGAAGCCAATTTCACAGAGTTACCTAATGGTGTGAAGCCTTCGTTGCTTGTTGCGTGTATGTCATACTTAGGTCGTTGATGTCGCTGTAAACCTACAATGAAGAAATCACCTACAAGACCCCAGACAAAGCATGAAACCCTAAAAAAGATTGAAATGAAGGGGTCAGACTGTCCTCAACAGCCACAATGGTGGACTTACAACTAAGCATTGCACTATATCTCAGACCCAATGTAATTTTGTGTATGTGTGCAGAATTGTGCCCTAGGTTTCTCTTGTGCATGTCACACTTGAAGTAGTGAGAAAGTAACTAGATGTAGAATGTAAATAATGTATGCATGGAATATAATAAACTCCCCTCCTATGAAGTGTGATGCAGATGGACCAACCTTTTCCCCTTGTGATGGAGCTAGATGTATGAAAATGGAGCTATAGATGTCTTAATGGATACAACCTTAGGTGGTGATGGCTAGTGCTTAGTGTTTGGTCCATTATTATGATCACATAACTTTATATTTATATGATTCCTTTGCTTGAATTTTGTAATCAACCCCGAAAATACTGACCACCAAAAATATATGATGCTCAAACAACTAGAAAGGACCCAAAAAGTGTGAGTAAAGTACAAAGAGGACAGGGGCACCCAAGAGGGGACGAGGGCACCTGACCCTGACATCTTGGTTGGGCGACCCAGTATAGAAAGGGTAAAACTGAAGTATGAAAAGATATAATGGGTCAATAAAGGTGCAAGACCGAAATTAGCAACAAAAAACAACCAAAGATGGGAAAAGACATAGGTTAGTTAGTACTTTTTTTTACTCAGGAACCATATAATATTAGTATGTGATCGAGACTATATAATTACCCAAAGTGTGTGATTTTGTGTCTACAAAAACAATAACCTAATATACATTGTAATTTTGTCTTCTGATTGTTATGGTGCAAATGCACAATATATTATTTAAGTTGTTATTTCCATTGAGATTGTGGGTTTTAATATTATCATCTCAATGATGAAATATAAAAAATGCAAATGTCATGCTCCTGGTGCAACAATGTAGAAGGATTGGTTACTCGCATTTTATCCATGCCATGGTGCTTGTTGTAAGGAGGGGGCGCACAGTGAATGCAATTTGAGGTTATTTGTAGGGCTAGAAAGGGACTTTATAGTTCAAAACACAAAAAATGGGTTTGTTGTAGCCTCTGGTATATATATCTGGCCATGTTTATCATGTCCTTATTTGTTTAATGCGTTCAAGAGTTGCTTCTATTTTGTTTTGTTATTGATCGCATTCTACATTCGAGAGAAGGTTCAACCCTGTTTGGTTGCTCGCCTTCTTCCTGTTCAATAATCACTGGTGATTTCTACTGAACCAAAAATATTTACACCTTTGCGTTGTGTCCGATAATTTTTTTGTCAATTGTGGTCTTTATTGTGCGGAGTGTATCAAGCACTATGATCTAGATTATTATCTGCCATTTGTAGTGGGGTAGGTTTTCCTCTTCCCGATTGAATCTCCTATGAGAGGTCAAATGGGCTACATGCTTTGTTTTGGTTTTTTTAATATTACGGAAGAATTTATATATGCATCTCAATATAATGTTTGCCTATAAGACTATTTATGTAACTTGGGCACTTGTTCTAGGTTTTGCTAATTTTTTTAATGTTAGGGATTCACTTTTGTAAATAGTTATTTTCCTTTTGTTTATTGTGTGGGGAGTTTATATCCCCTGTGATGCCATGTATGTGTTGTGTGTTTACTAACAATATTTAGAATTGTTGAATCTACTGCAACCCCGATAATACGTGCAAAAACATATTCTTGATTTACCTTGTTTTCCAGCTACAATTTTTTCTTCTATTTTTATTGTGTTTACAATGTTTTTTTGATATATATGTGAAGCGAGTAATATTCACCAGTTTAAGGAATGATATTTTTTGTGACTAATGCTGCAATATTTAAATTTGGTTGTCGTGAAAAAGACAATGCTCGGAATTAATGCATGTCCCACATTTAATTTCTAATCTTTGCCATCTCATATTCTTGACGTCTCAAAATTGTTTTATATTTGGTGCTACATTGATATGCCATGAACCACTTCATTAGTAACTTTCTAAAGTAGCGCCAATATTTATTTGTGAAAGTTCAAACATCGTCTCTCATCCCCAAAATATTGCAAAGAATGGCCTGAGTATAGTGTATTCTTGTTGATGTTGACCTTCACACCCAAAAGACTTTGAAGAAAATATAACAATAATTTGTGCTTTGAGTATTCCTTTTCAATTAAGAAAATGATGATTTATGTTGTCGTAAGCTTGTTTAAAAAAGGGTTTCATGTCAAACAAACATGTTCGATGAGTATGACAAATTATATAATTTTTGTTAGTTTTGTTAACAGTGAGCTCTCCTGAACGTGATTGTAAATAACAATGTTTTATTTCTACACATTTTTATGTTGTTAGGTAGTCTTAACTCGCTGTATTTTCGTAAGCAATAATAGTCTTAAATATTAATATTATATAAACATATAGTATGTTTTTATTTTAAAAGGTTGTAACTTTTTGCGGGCTATAATATACAAGCTGAAGTACTAAACTGTCGATTTCCAAAACTTTTTCTTTGCACCATTGTTGAGACTTCTATTGCAATTATTAATGTCTTGTGTTTATGATAAATGAATTAGTTGTCTATTAAAGGGTGGAAAAGTTGTTCAATATCCCCAAATAGTGTTTCTTATTTATTTTATTATTCAAATTAATTATAATTTGTAATTTTTCTACTAGGATATTGGACAATAGTTGGTATAGTTTGTTTCTGGGATAGTTGAGATTGACAGTGTTTCTCTTATGCTTGTTACTTTAAATGAATAGTTGGAATGGAATTTTGAAATATTGTTAGTAATGGCTTGAATATAACTTTAATTTTCATTTGAGTAAATATTGCATGGAGTTATGAGCCTCTAGTGTTTTATTGAAAACCTTATTATTTGTTTTCTCTCACATCGTTACATTTTAGTACGTTTTGTGAATTTTTCCTATTAAAATGTTTGGCTTCATATTGCATTGTATTTAATATATTTATTAATAAAATTTGCATTATTTAATGATTTTAATAACATATTTTGATACCATAGTTGGTAGAATTCAGTTATGAATTATGTAATATGTAAATTTATTGTTGGTTTGTGTCATATTCACACTTGTTGTGAGGTCCACCTTAGGGAGTGTTTTAATCAAGGTGAGATATTTATGGGTACAACATATACTAAATACACATTTAAGTGGTAGTTATCATCACATGTATGAGAAGGGTGAGGTGTAACTTGGGGAATAATCATTCTCACCTTTTACTCAACCTCTTACTTTTTCTATATAATGAGCCATTTTTTCCTTATACAAAGAAAACTTAGATTCATCTCCAAAGTTGATGGAGATATAGTCTCTTAGGGAGATTTTGTTCTAGTGCAACCAATGTTGGTTGCACACACATGTGCATTATATATTCCTATTTAGTTTAATACAATGTGATTTTGTCGGTGAATCTCTTCCTCTCATCTAAGTTCTTAGTGTGCATGCTTGCATTGTAAAGTTATCCTAGGCCTTCCTCGACTCCTCTTTGCAGATCTAAAAAATAAAAAAAACATTTTTTTGAAGAGATATCTACCTTTTTTCGATTTTTAAGTGTTTTAAATAGATCTCAAATTCCCTTTGGGGATTTTTTAAGCTGTGGATTTATGCACATTCATTAGATCTAAAATTAACATGCTTCTTCCCAAGCCCCTAAACATTTCTTGAGCCAATTCATATTGTGGTTTTTCAAAATTTCCTAATGTGTATTTTTGTCTGAGTCAAAAATGCTTTTATATAGTCATTTTAGGATTTTTTTTTTCAATTTTTGGGAAAATATATAACTTATGGGTATGACCCAGTATTTCTTTGAATTCTACTAGCAAAAATACAAATTAAAAAAAATTATCTATTTTTGAGCTTCTAATGATTTTTGTATGAATATTTGAAAGTTTAGATCTACACGACAAACAAGGAGTAACAGAGAAGATAGTCAATTTTTCGTATTTTTCTATAAAAACATGATCTAAAAGTTTTTTTTTAGATTTTTCTCTTTAAGAGCTTTTTAAAAAGAATTGGTTCAAAACAAAATAGAATACTAAGGCACCCGTGGCATGCATTTGAAGTTTCACCACAATTTTTGGTGCATTTTTACATGCTAGACATCATTGGTGCATTTTGCATGTTGTGAATAGTCATCCCTCGATTGCCCATACGACCACCATTTAGCCTTTGTGACTTGTGCTCACCCCCTAGCTTGCCATATGACCACCCACTAGGCATTTTCACACATTTTTAGCCCCTAAGGGCTAAACTTTCAACAATGAGCCCTTTTTTGGAGTACATTTTTTCAAGGCTCATAACTTTTGATCCGTGAAGGTTGGGAAAATGATTTTTTTGCAAATCACCTTTTTCTATGATCTACATGGTGGTGATATTAATTTTAACATTTTTTATGGCTTAGATTTCCAAAACTAGCATTTTTTGGCACGTTTAGTTGACCAAATCATGTATTTTGGACCTTTACGAGGCCATAACTTTTGATTGATAACTCAGAATTGCATGTCATTTTTTTAAGTGTGTATTTTTCACACTTTTCAGCAGTTTCAATATTTATTTATTCTAATTATGAAACAAATTTGATTTTTTTAGTCTAATGGCCTATTTTATAAACTGTAAATCATATTGAGTGGGTTTTTCAGATATATTTGTACTACGCAAACCCTGATTTATAAAATGTCATTAGGGGTTCTAGTTTTGTTTACCTCCATATGTGTGTGTGATTTTTCACTCCCTTTTCACATTTTAGTTGCTAATTTCATCATGTGATATTTTTTGGCACTCTCACTGGAGGATTTCGTTGTGCTTTTGGCACACTTACCACCTTAACATTATTTGGAGATATTGTGTTGCTTTGTTTTCACTCCTTAGTCAACATTATGATGGGGTTGTTGTGTACTGTTAATGCTTCCTTGGTTGTTTGAGTATGCTATGTAGCTTGTTTTTGTTCCTAGTGGATGCAAAGGCTAGTTATTTTTTTATGTTAGATAATTTTTGTGTCGACCCTTCTGAAGTTTTTTTTAAAAATTCACTTGGTCATTCATGATGATGAATCATATGTGTTGATTCAAAACACATCGTATTAAAAATACTTACACCTTTTCAACCCAAAATCTGGTTTTCCATCTCACAAACTATGAAAACATTAAAACTTTAAGCAAGATATGTAATCAAGCCAACCACTTACGTGGTTTAAAAAAATCAGAATAGTTTTGTATCAAACCTTCTTTAGTTTTCAACATGCATTTCATTCAAATGGAGAGCGTATAGTCACTCTTATAGAGGCTTCACCACATTCAATAGACATTTACTTCAGCAGCTTCATTGTTATTTTTGTTCTATCATTGTACATGGGTATGGTCATCAACCCTAGTTGTCGCGACCCATATTTATAAATGTAAGAATTATTCTCTTTTACCACATCCCCGAAGTTGATCTTCACTGGGTTTTGGTGTGTGTCATATTCACACTTCTTGTAAAGTCTACCTTACGTAGTGTTGTTACCAAGATGAGATTTATCATGGGTACAACATATGGTAAATACCCATTTAAGTGGTAACTACCCTCACATGTGAGAAAAGGGTGAGGTGTAACTTGGGGAATGATCTTATCCCACTTTTCACTCAACCTCTTACTTTTTCTATATAAGGATCCTTTGTGTCCTTGCGGAAAGAAATATTGCAGCCTTAGAGTTATCCCCAACGCTCATGGAGATGTAATCTCTTAGGGAGATTCTATTCTAGTCTATCCATGGTTGGTTATACCATGTGCATTGTACATATTCCTTTTTATTTTAATATAATGTGCTTTTTTGGTGAATTTCTTCCTTTCATTTGAGTTCTTTATGTGGATGCTTGCATTGCAAAGTTTTTTCGGGCCTTCTTCAATTCCTATACGGTATTAACATATTTGTATAATTCTTCATGTACCTCTTGAATGTATGATTTTTTGTCAAACCCTAATTTGATGACCTTTTAACCAGATGTACATTTTCTTATGTAAAATAAATTCTAATATAACTTTTACACAATAATTTATTTTCTTACTGTTGATTTGGAAATTTGTGTTAGGGTTTATATTTTAAATCGATTATTTAGTTGTAAGTGAATTTTACAACCGTAAATTTGTAACATTAGGGAACTTACAATTGATTTTTGTAGTATATAAGTGTTTTTTTTACTTCAATTTTTTTTTTAATTTATTTATTACATTGTGTAATAAAATAACTATTTTTATTCAATATATACCTTGTTTGGGATTACATTATAGCTTTTATGTCTATGTTACTTTTTAAAAAAAAATTGTGTATGTGAAATAGGGTAAATATATAAATTACGTAAATGATGAACTTTTGTATCACATATTTTTTATTTTTTTAGTTTTGGTGGCATGCGCATGAGATGATATTGGAAATGAGGAAGGTGATATAATTATTTTTGAAGAAGAAATGGAAGTTTAAGTAATCGGTTTTAGAGAAAACACATAATTTCCCCTTAATTACGCTGAAAGGCGTTTGCACTGACGTAACACATCCTCCCGTCTGATACTGATAGATAAATCGAGGGTTGAGATGATTTGATTGACGAAGTATGGCTATGCATGAGCCTTACACTTGGCGGAAAAATGGAAGGAACGTCAGAAGGTTATTTGCGAGGGCTCCGTTTAGGGCAGTTCCTCGTTGCGTACAATTTAAATTATGTTTCAACGTGGCTAAGGTGGGTTTCAGTATGGTCAATGCCTTTGGATCTGAAAGAAAGTGCTTGCATTATTATGCAAGGAAAATGACAGGTCTGAAAGGTCGTTTAGGATCCGTTGCTCTCCATGTTCTGCTTGGGTTTTAAAGAGCACCTAACTGGGGTGGTGGGTTCGTTTGACATGGGTCTATTTTTCCAATTCAAATTTTAATTTACTACTAATTACATGGAGAAGTTCAAACAACAAATACGACACTTTTGAAGCTATATGATTCATACAATATCTTTTCAACCGCAATGTTATCAATCTAAGGAGTATCTATATCGAATGCCCTAAAAACAAATCTAAAATGTGTACTAACTCTGCAAACCCTGATTTTCCTATATTAAACTTGTCCTATTAATAAAATATTGATAATGGCGTAAAAATTATGAGGATAAATCTAAAATATCTAAAAAATGTTGGGAATCTAAAATGTGTAGTAACTCTGCAAACTCTGATTTTCCTACATTAAACTTGTCATATTAAGAAAATATTGATAATGACGTATAAAAAGAGGATAAATATAAAATATCTATAACTTGGAAATCCTAAAATTTCATTACGTCGAAAGGCATTTGCACATGTGGAATGCTCCACCACTTCTGACAATTGAGGAGATATAGATGCGAGAGATGAATCAGTCGACGAAGCATGGACTCACATATGCCCTTCACATGGTGGCTAATGGTTCAACATTTAAATCTTTCCTGAAATAAGAAATAAATCATTTTTTCACATGTACCTACTTGAGAATATTTTTCCTGAATTCATCGTTTAAGGGTTTTGGAGCAGAAGTGGATGCCACCATGGGGTCTACATCTTGTTGTTACTCAACTAATTATGGTGACGACAAAGACTGTTGTCCGTCACGCATAATTATTTGAGTGTAACAACAAGATGTAGACCACCATGGTGGCATCCACTTCTTCTCCAACCCGTACCGATGAATTCATGAAAAAGTTCTCAGAGGTACAGTGAAAAAATGATTTATTTCTGATTGTCAGAAGATTTAAATGTTGAACCATTACCCCATGTGAAGGGGCATATGTTAGTCCATGCTTCGTCGACTGATTCATCTCTCGCGTCTATATCTCCTCAATTGTCAGAAGTGGTGGAGCGTTCCACATGTGCAAATGCCTTTCGACGTAATGAAATTTTAGGATTTCCAAGTTATATAATATTTTATATTTATCCTCTTTTTTATACGTCATTATCAATATTTTCTTAATATGACAAGTTTAATGTAGGAAAATCGAGTTTGCAGAGTTACTACACATTTTAGATTTTTTTTTTTAGATTTTTAGATTTATCCTCATTTTTTATTGACGCCATTATCAAATATTTTATTAATAGGACAAGTTTAATATAGGAAAATCAGGGTTTGCAGAGTTAGTACACATTTTAGATTTTTTTTTTAGGGCATTCGATATAGATACTCCTTAGATTGATAACATTGCGGTTGAAAAGATATTGTACGAATCATATAGCTTCAAAAGTGTCGTATTTGTTGTTTGAACTTCTCCATGTAATTAGTAGTAAATTAAAATTGAATTGGAAAAATAGACCCATGTCAAATGAACCCACCACCCCAGTTAGGTGCTCTTTAAAACCCAAGCAGAACATGGAGAGCAACGGATCCTAAACGACCTTTCAGACCTGTCATTTTCCTTGCATAATAATGCAAAGCAAGCACTTTCTTTCAGATCCAAAGGCATTGACCATACTGAAACCCACCTTAGCCACGTTTTTTGAAACATAATTTAATTGTACGCAATGAGGAACTGCCCTAAACGGAGCCCTCGCAAATAACCTTCTGACGTTCCTTCCATTTTTCCGCCAAGTGTAAGGCTCATGCATAGCCATACTTCGTCAATCAAATCATCTCAAACCCTCGATTTATCTATCAGTATCAGACGGGAGGATGTGTTACGTCAGTGCAAAACGCCTTTCAGCGTAATTAAGGGGAAATTATGTGTTTTCTCTAAAACCGATTACTTAAACTTCCATTTCTTCTTCAAAAATAATTATATCACCTTCCTCATTTCCAATATCATCTCATGCGCATGCCACCAAAACTAAAAAAATAAAAAATATGTGATACAAAAGTTCATCATTTACGTTAATTTATATATTTACCCTATTTCACATACACAATTTTTTTTTAAAAGTAACATAGACATAAAAGCTATAATGTAATCCCAAACAAGGTATATATTGAATAAAAATAGTTATTTTATTACACAATGTAATAAATAAATTAAAAAAAATTTGAAGTAAAAAAAAAACACTTATATACTACAAAAATCAATTGTAAGTCCCTAATGTTACAAATTTACGGTTGTAAAATTCACTTACAACTAAATAATCGATTTAAAATATATAACCCTAACACAAATTTCCAAATCAACAGTAAGAAAATAAATTATTGTGTAAAATTATATTAGAATTTATTTTACATAAGGCAATTCAAGGCCAATATCAAAACATAGGCAGGGTTGTCGAAGTTCTTTGAGAGTGACATAGGCATCAAACAAATATCGCCCTATATCCCTTACTTTATTTAGGTTATATGTCAACAAGCTAGAAAAAATGGATTAATAAATATGGAAATGAAGGGGTGCGCACAAAGAACTTAGATGAGAGTGACAAAGACTCCTAGACAATACATTGATGATCTGATTTTAATGACAAATAGGAATATGATAATGCACTTGTGTGTGTAACCAACACTTGGTATAAGACCTATAACAAAATCTCCCTAAAAGACTACAGTGGGGATGCATGTTACCATTGGAGATGAATCTAAGATAATGATTCTCTGTACTGTAAATTAAAAAATGGCTCATTTTATAGTTCCAATTTAAGAGGTTGAGCTACTTGAAGGTAGGCATCATGATACAATTCCCATTAGTATAGACTTTAAACTAAACATAGTTGTGGGTGATAATTACCACTTAAATATGTACCTCACACTTCATGTTGTGGGCATGATAAATCTACACCTTGATTAAAACACTCCCTAAAGTGGACCTCACAACAAGTGTGATTATTTGACACAAACCAGGCACCCTAAATTTACATATTACATAACTTGTCATAACCGAATTGCTACCATAAATATAGCTATCGAGTCTATATATGTGATTACCAAACAGCACTTAGTCAATTTCATGGTCACTTCTATTCCTTATAAATATATTAAATACAATGCATTATGAAGCCAAACATGTTTAATAGGAAAAGGACACAAAAGCTTACTAAAATGTAATCGATCAAGTCAGGGACATTTTCACCGAACAAACGCCTTTTAAGCTTTTCAATAAAACAATAGATTTGCTCATAACACCGATAAGTGACAAGTATTTCCTACTCAAATGAAAATTACACAGTCAGGGACTTCAAAGCCATCCTACTCAACCCCGACAATATTCCAAAATTCCGATTCCAAACTAGTGTCATTTAAAGTAACAAGCATAAGAGATCAACACTGTTCACACTAATTGTCCTCAACCTTGGTTAAATAGCAACACTTTGCATAGCCAACCGATTGTCCAACATATGGCCTAGTGTGTACATGTGACAAACTGATACCAGTCTATTGGGGGTTATCTCTAATTTTACCTAGGGAGGTTAAACATCTTAAGGTTGTTGACTTCATAGGATACTCGATGATTGACCACACGGTTATCCGGACAAGTGTTCACTGTCATCGTTGTCGATGTCTTCTGAGCACAGCGGATGCAGGAGACTCGTTGACAAGACCTTCAAGTCATTGATGAATGACAAGTGATACTAATTGGTGCATCATAGACTCTCTAGTTGCTCGTTCCTTATTTCATTAGAAAAATGCATTTCATGCCCCTCCGAGCCACTAATAGATGAGGACGTTGATATCGCAAAAAGACACATGGTATGGTGAATCCACGGTGCAACCCTATGCATCCGCTCCGACGAGTGCACTACTCGTGAGGTGTCAATCCCTTTTGGAAACGCCTTTGTAGCGTAGTGAGACCAATTATGATATCGTTGGGTGACATCATTACAACGCATATGCAGAGTGGGTATTTTATTTTTACACTTGACATCTTTTGACTAAAGGCTCCTTAAATGTGTTTAACTGCAACTAGTTCCATTAGAAGCATAATTTAGAGTTTATTCAAATCACCAGATAATTAGAACAATGACTATATGCAGAAAGGAAGAAAGAACGACATATATGAGAGATGTTTGAGCATTTATAACTATGGACACGTTGAACATTATAGTATTTGTTATAGTTTTTCAACTCATAAAATAGGTAACTTCTATTCATGCATAAAATCAGTTAGAAGGTGTTTTTGGTTGATGTTGTATGTTCATAAAGAGGAATGGTCTGAGACGATGTGTTCTATTAATTCATTCATGAAGCCTTCCGAAGATGATATGAAATAAGGAGATCAACATAAAAATGTATATAAGAGACCTAATGAGTATGTTAATAGTGTTCCAAATTGTAATCATGATCATCCTCCTCAAATAAATGGCAGCTCAATTTTAATTCCTTCCTCCTGATATCGTAAAGAGTCCGAATTGCTTGTTTGGTTGTTGGACTCATGTGTATAACGTAGCCAATATATCCATGTTTGCTTGCAAATTAAGATACCCTCGCTTTTTGTTATGGATCATCGTGACGCCCTTTCCAATATGCTATCAGGGGTAGTTTTGGGTACTATTTCGGCCAACTTAACGTCATTTTAAGCATCTTTAGAGATTCATTGATCGTAACTCGTAAGAGTAAGGCCCCACACAAGAGACTATTACATTGCATTTTGTTTATAGCTCAAAGTGTGACATACCATTAGTACCCGGTTGCTTCCGCGTAGCAGTCCACGTCACAATTGCTACCATTTAAGCACAAAGAGACGCATACGCTGTTGTACAAGCGAAAATCATTGACACCAAAGGTCTAAAACACGTGTATAGGGAAAAGTATGGCTAAATACTAATGGCATTAGAGAGGTGATTGGTACTTACCAACTAGAAACATGGACCTAATAGTAGAAACTTAGGAGCATCTCCAATCATATTTGAATTAGACTTCATTCAAATAAGCGATTAATTATAAATATATTAGCAAGTGTATGTGAAATGTGTAATGGAAATACTGAAGAGGATGCGACAAAGAAATTAAATTAAAGGAAGCAAAATATCGAGAGAGGAGGCGAGGCGATAAAGAAGGGGTTTGAGGGAAAAGTCTAGGGATGGGCAAAATTTTGGGGGGAACCAATGCAAAACTCTTCTTTCTTACAACCATGCACATATGAACCATGGACCATTTTTGTCAATTATTTTTTAGATCTGCAAAGAGGAGTCGAGGAAGGCCTAGGGATAACTTTACAATGCAAGCATGCACACTAAGAACTTAGATGAGAGGAAGAGATTCACCGACAAAATCACATTGTATTAAACTAAATAGGAATATATAATGCACATGTGTGTGCAACCAACATTGGTTGCACTAGAACAAAATCTCCCTAAGAGACTATATCTCCATCAACTTTGGAGATGAATCTAAATTTTCTTTGTATAAGGAAAAAATGGCTCATTATATAGAAAAAGTAAGAGGTTGAGTAAAAGGTGAGAATGATTATTCCCAAGTTACACCTCACCCTTCTCATACATGTGATGATAACTACCACTTAAATGTGTATTTAGTATATGTTGTACCCATAAATATCTCACCTTGATTAAAACACTCCCTAAGGTGGACCTCACAACAAGTGTGAATATGACACAAACCAACAATAAATTTACATATTACATAATTCATAACTGAATTCTACCAACTATGGTATCAAAATATGTTATTAAAATCATTAAATAATGCAAATTTTATTAATAAATATATTAAATACAATGCAATATGAAGCCAAACATTTTAATAGGAAAAATTCACAAAACGTACTAAAATGTAACGATGTGAGAGAAACAAATAATAAGGTTTTCAAATAAAACACTAGAGGCTCATAACTCCATGCAATATTTACTCAAATGAAAATTAAAGTTATATTCAAGCCATTACTAACAATATTTCAAAATTCCATTCCAACTATTCATTTAAAGTAACAAGCATAAGAGAGAAACACTGTCAATCTCAACTATCCCAAAAACAAACTATACCAACTATTGTCCAATATCCTAGTAGAAAAATTACAAATTATAATTAATTTGAATAATAAAATAAATAAGAAACACTATTTGGGGATATTGACAACTTTTCCACCCTTTAATAGACAACTAATTCATTTATCATAAACACAAGACATTAATAATTGCAATAGAAGTCTCAACAATGGTGCAAAAAAAAGTTTTGGAAATCGACAGTTTAGTACTTCAGCTTGTATATTATAGCCCGCAAAAAGTTACAACCTTTTAAAATAAAAACATACATATATGTTTATATAATATTAATATTTAAGACTATTATTGCTTACGAAAATACAGCGAGTTAAGACTACCTAACAACATAAAAATGTTGTAGAAATAAAACATTGTTATTTACAATCACGTTCAGGAGAGCTCACTGTTAACAAAACTAACAAAAATTATATAATTTGTCATACTCTTCGAACATGTTTGTTTGACATGAAACCCTTTTTTAAACAAGCTTACGACAACATAAATCATCATTTTCTTAATTGAAAAGGAATACTCAAAGCACGAATTATTGTTATATTTTCTTCAAAGTCTTTTGGGTGTGAAGGTCAACATCAACAAGAATACACTATACTCAAGCCATTCTTTGCAATATTTTGGGGATGAGAGACGATGTTTGAACTTTCACAAATAAGTATTGGCGCTACTTAGAAGTTACTAATGAAGTGGTTCATGGCATATCAATGTAGCACCAAATATAAAAACAATTTTGAGACGTCAAGAATATGAGATGGCAAAGATTAGAAATTAAATGTGGGACATGCAATTAATTCCGAGCATTGTCTTTTTCACGACAACCAAATTTAAATATTGCAGCATTAGTCACAAAAAATATCATTCCTTAAACTGGTGAATATTACTCGCTTCACATATATATCAAAAAAAACATTGTAAACACAATAAAAAATAGAAGAAAAAATTGTAGCTGGAAAACAAGGTAAATCAAGAATATGCTTTTACACGTATTATCGGGGTTGCAGTAGATTCAACAATTCTAAATATTGTTAGTAAAACACACAACACATACATGGCATCACAGGGGATATAAACTCCCCACACAATAAACAAAAGGAAAATAAACTATTTACAAAAGTGAATCCCCTAACATTAAAAAAATTAGCAAAAACCTAGAACAAGTGCCCAAGTTACATAAATAGTCTTATAGGCAAACATTATATTGAGATGCATATATAAATTCTTCCATAATATTAAAAAACCAAAACAAGCATGTAGCCCATTTGACCTCTCATAGGAGATTCAATCGGGAAGAGGAAAACCTACCCCACTACAAATGGCAGATAATAATCTAGATCATAGTGCTTGATACACTCCGCACAATAAAGACCACAATTGACAAAAAAATTATCGGACACAACGCAAAGGGTGTAAATATTTTTGGTTCAGTAGAAATCACCAGTGATTATTGAACAAGAAGAAGGCGAACAACCAAACAGGGTTGAACCTTCTCTCGAATGTAGAATGCGATCAATAACAAAACAAAATAGAAGCAACTCTTGAACGCATTAAACAAACAAGGACACGATAAACGTGGCCAGATATATATACCAGAGGCTACAACAAACCCATTTTTTGTGTTTTGAACTATAAAGTCCCTTCTGGCCCTACAAATAACCTCAAATTGCATTCACTGTGCGCCCCCCTCCTTACAACAAGCACCATGGCGTGGATAAAATGCGAGTAACCAATCCTTCTACATTGTTGCACCAGGAGCATGACATTTGCATTTTTTATATTTCATCATTGAGATGAAATAATATTTAAAACCCACAATCTCAATGGAAATAACAACTTAAATAATATATTGTGCATTTGCACCATAACAATCAGAAGACAAAATTAAAATGTATATTAGGTTATTGTTTGTGTAGACACAAAATCACACACTTTGGGTAATTATATAGTCTCGATCACATACTAATATTATATGGTTCCTAAGGTAAAAAAGTACTAACTAACCTATGTCTTTTCCCATCTTTGGTTGTTTTTTGTTGCTAATTTCGGTCTTGCACCTTTATTGACCCATTATATCTTTTTCATACTTCAGTTTTTACCCTTTCTGTACTGGGGGTCGCCCAACCAAGATGTCAGGGTCAGGTGCCCTCGTCCCCTCTTGGGTGCCCCTGTCCTCTTTGTACTTTACTCACACTTTTTGGGTCCTTTCTAGTTTGTTTGAGCATCATATATTTTTTGGTGGTCAGTATTTTCGGGGTTGATTACAAAATTCAAGCAAAGGAATCATATAAATATAAAGTTATGTGATCATAATAAGGGACCAAACACTAAGCACTAGCCATCACCACCTAAGGTTGTATCCATTAAGACATCTATAGCTCCATTTTCATACATCTAGCTCCATCACAAGGGGAAAAGGTTGGTCCATCTGCATCACACTTCATAGGAGGGGAGTTTATTATATTCCATGCATACATTATTTACATTCTACATCTAGTTACTTTCTCACTACTTCAAGTGTGACATGCACAAGAGAAAAAACCTAGGGCACAATTCTGCACACATACACAAAAATTACATTGGGTCTGAGATATAGTGCAATGCTTAGTTGTAAGTCCCATTGTGGCTGTTGAGGACAGTCTGACCCCTTCATTTCAATCTTTTTTAGGGTTTCATGCTTTGTCTGGGGTCTTCTAAAATTGATATATAGTGGGCACTTAAATACATAGAGTGCAACACCCTCTATCGGTCACCGTGAGAGGTTGATAGACACATATAGTTTTATTGAAAGGATTACATTTCTTATAATTGCACTTAGTGTGTTCTTTATCAAATAATTGCATGAATCAAGTTTTTTTATAAGCAAATAATTATGCCGAAGGCGTCTCCTATTGAGGGACTCATTGTTGGAAAGAGTCAAGTCTTTCCGGTATAATTTTTCCATGTCCATTTTCCCAGACATGTTTATTATTGTCTCTGATACTACTTTGTAGCAACACTATTTCACCTAATGCACCCAACAAAAATACAATCTTATCGATTTGCCTTAGGTATGATACTCCAAGTCTATGCAAGAATAAAAATTTGGAGCAAGGTGTGGACATCCACAAAAGCAAGAGAGAGTTACGTCATATGTTTTACTTACAGGTGCCCTGCAAGATATCAAATCTACCATATCAAAGCCATCACCCTTTGTTCTACGAGATTTACGTTCCTATGACAAATTAATGCAAAGGGTATAAGAAATCAAGGAACCTCAAAGTATGAGAGGGTTTAAGTGACCTCCGGATGTGGACAATGATGACGATGATACGGGTGCAAAAGGAGAGATCCTCTCCACTACGAGTTCTGTGACCTACACAACAAAGAGAACTAAACAGGAAAATGATTAACAATAAAGATGATGGGTTGCCTGACGATGTCAGTCTCGGGAAAGCAACAGCTTCCTAGGATGGATGTCAACCCACATTTTGATGATAAAGATTTGATAAATGATAATCGATGGCAAGATGCAAATAATGATCTAAGACAGACATGATATGTTAGGAATGTTGAAATGATGATCTGATAATGAAAGATGCTAAAAAACAAAGCAAACCTAAGTGGGTCGACGACAACCCAGATCTGACTAGTACAATCGACAACGACTGGTACAGAGTTGGTTGAAGGATGAACAAGAATAGAGCTGAATTCTGTTCTGAAGCGTTGAATCTGGTGTAGAAATAATGATGAGCAAAGATGATGCAACTGGGAGTAGATCTGATACGGGCGCTAGTAAGGTCAACGGCGACTACGTTGGGTTGACGGTGATCGGGGCTGAGAAAACTAGATCAGGGTGATAAACAAGTGGGTGGCTAAGATAGAAGGCTCTGAATGAAGGAGAGGTTGTGGAACATAAGCAGATGAGTATGCAAATAGAAAACAAGGTCAACATAGGGTGGATCAATAGCGATTGAGATGGGTCAATGGCAAATGAATCAAGATTTGGGATTGAACGAACTGGATGGGTGGCAAAAAAAGGACATGCAAAGGATCAGGGGGGTGTTAACAAACAAACGTAGCTCTAGGGCTAGCTATGAAATATCTCTAAGCAATATGAATCTTCAAAACTTTATTGATAACGTGCAAGAGAGTGCCAAGGAAGCTCCAATCTTGTGGTTATTGATCACAAGGATGAGCGAGAGCAGCTCAAAATCACAAGGAAGCTCAAAATCTAGAATTTTCAATCATTTGGGAGGAGGGTTAGGGGTGTATAAATAGGGTCAACGGTGACCCGGATGAGTCATTGGTGACTGGAATAGACTACGAGTTAGGTAGGCAAAGTTCATATTTGATTTCGGGAAATAGAAGTGTTAATAAGGTGCGAATGGGTGACGAGTTGTTTCATGGCTACATGAAGAAGTTAGGGGGGAGTGAAAAGGGGAAAATGGGAAGATGGTGGGTGAGTTATTTAAGGGTAGGTGAGAAGTTTAAGGGATGGGGGATAAATAATAATATTATTATTATTTAATGTGAGAATGGTGTAATTAATGGGAAAGTAGGTGGGTTTAGGGATGAATTAGCATAATAAAATAATATTAAGGTGGGAATGGGATGGGTGATTAAAATAATAGGTAGTATTAATGGGTACAAGGTTAGGGATGATAAGGGGGTTTTTTAATAATGGGATGGGATTAAGGTATGATGAAAGGAATTAAGAGGAGAAATGAGAGGGACATGAGCGTTTGGGGAGATGAAAGGCATTTGAAGGAGGAAGGGGAGAGTGATTGTGCGAGATGATGATAAAAAAGGAGCGATCGCATGACGGGGACCAACATACCGAAAAGTGGTGTCTACATTTGCCCCTTTTTGTTAAGCAGTTTGAGTTAAAGCAAGCCGCGAGGAAAAAACTAAAAGTGAATATGAAAGGTGATGGTTGTGGTGCTCCCCTTAAACTAGGGATCAATGACATAAATTGGATTCGATCACAAGTTTGAAAGAGATAGATGGAGGGGAAAAATAGGTGGGAAAAGAGATAGAAAAATGCACGGAGTGAAAGGGGATGATCGGTGATGGGACAAAAGACGAGAATATGGCGATGACCTTGAAAACACATTAATAGGATCATAGCACGACCTACGATAGAGGCGTCGTTAATGACCTACGGACCCTATGCGTCAACAAAATCCACTGCAAGATGGATATACAAGATGTGGGACCAATGGGTCAAAGGTAGACATCAAGAGTATGCGCAAACAAATGTGAGGATTAGTCAAAAAGATGGTTTGACCGATAGTTGGGTGATAAAATGTGGCAAGGGAACATGTGTTGTCCAGCAAGCACGAGGAAGTGAAAAATATGCATCCTGGGTGGGATGAGGATAAAAGATGGCCATGGATGTGGGCTTTTAAGATGAACAATGGTGCCCCAAGAAGTGCACTACGATGGCCATGAAGCGGGCTACAAAATATAAGATAGATAGATCGGATAAGTCTAAGTGTGTTATGGGTGACACACAAGTTTAAGGTAAGGGGAAGGATAATGTAATGATGTGAATTATCAAAAAGATAGAAAGAGAACAAGATTAGGGTTTGGGTTGATGATGATTGAGCGAGTCACCGAGGACTAGGATTGGGTTGCCGATGACTTGGACGAGTCGATGGCGATCGTACCAGCGTACCTATATAAGCAACCCGGGCAACCAAAGGATCTCATTTAAGGATTGTTATGTATGTGGGTTTTTCTTACATTGTAAGCTAAGAAAAATACACTACTAACAAGGAAATAAAATACCAATAATCATACCTCCTCCTTTGCGTTCCGTAGCAAACCTCAGAATGGGCTAGGAAAACTTGGATTGAGCCCTGATTGTGTGATATGTAGGTGATTTTCTTCAAGACTGAGCAAGGCCTTCCTACAACAACGATCCTCTCACTTTGCACTGGATGGGAAAAAAATGATTATGAGGCTATTTTGGCATTAGGACGAGGCAAAAGGATGTTCTTTACTGAAAGGATGCAAGAACTTAGATATGGCATGAAATTTTATTCTCCGTGTGTTTAGAGGGGGACGGGTAAGGGTTGTATTTATAGCCTAAGGGAGTGATTAGCTTAGATTAATTTAAGTAATCATGGTTTGAAAATGTGGGCAAGATTAAGTGAGTGGTTTAAAAATGTGGGCAAGATTAGATAAGTGGTTTGAAAATGTGGGCAAGATTAGATGAGTGGGGGCCACAAAGAATGGGTGAGGATTTGAATTATATTTTTAATTCATAAGTGGAGGATTTTAGGTGAGTGGGGACCACGAAGGGTGGGTGAGGATTTGAATTTGAATTTTAATTCAATAGTAGAAAAACATGGAGAATAATGACATGTGGTGAGGATTGGGTTTTTTTTTTGAATTTTAAAATGGATAATTAATCAAATTATATTTGATTAATTCGAAGTGTATTTTTGTGGGAAATGAGGAAGGGGAATTAATTGATTTGGGAAATGGATTCGGCGGAGAAGAGGACGATAATGGAGTGGAAGAGACTGGAATGACTTCACGACACAAATGGAGAAAGGATTCAATCGACCTTGAATGCTAGGTGTGACGGTGTGTGGGAAAGAGAAAAGGGAATAGATAGGATTGGGGGTTGATTACGAGAAGAGTAAGGGAGATAGGGGAGGGGAAAAAAAGGAATGAAAGAGGTAGAAATAAGAGAGAGGGATGATAGGGGAAGAAGGGAATGATGAAGGACAAACAAAACAAAAATAGGAAAATGACAGAGTAGAGGGTGAAGGGACGAGATAGAGAGATGTGCAAAATGAAGGAAGCACAGAGATAGTAAAGAGAGATGCATGGAAGTGAAATAAATGATAGAGCTGAGAAAAGCAGGAAACGTGAAAGGATAAATAAGAAGGAGAAAACGAGGTGGGAGTAGGGGGTGAAATGGAGGAAAATGGAAAGAGGACGAAAGAAGAAGTAGAATGGAGAAAAAAAGAAACTATGAGGGGCGAGGAAAGTGTGAAAAAGAGGAGAGAAAGAAAGAGAAACAAATACAGAATGAATGAAAAGGTAGGGGTGTTAGAGAAAAAGAGAAGTGGTCAGGAAGAAACGTGAAAATTAGGGGAGAGGAAAGGAAGATAGAATGAATACAAGGAGAAGATTAAAGGAATCGTTTCATTGCGAGGAAGACCAAGGCAAAGAATAGGGAACAGACTGTATGGAGATGCATGTGGAGGGTGGTATGATAAAAAAGACAGGATGACGCTGAACAGCTAGGTTATCGATGGGGAAGTAAGGAGGAAACGTGATGGAAAAAGGGGAAGAAGATGATACAGGGGAAGGGAAATAAGATGAGGGGTGGGAGAGAGAAGAGGATAACAAAGAAAATGATGTAGAAGGAATGGAATACAGAAAGGGGGCAATAAGTGGAAAGAGAACGGTATAAGGAATGTTCAAAGAAGAAAGAGGGGAGGAATGACATCAATTGGAAAATATGTGGAGATGCATGAAAGGAGGATACTAGGATGACGAGAAAAGAGGAAAAAGATGTATGATGAAGACAGTAAAGATATTGAAGAGGGCAAAGAGGAGATGGGGAGATGGGTAAGAAGCGACAAGAAAGGGTGGGAGTGAGGGAAAATAATAGGAGAGGAAAGAGAATGGGGGATAGAAGAGGCAATGCCAATGAGGGGACGTTAGGGAAATCCCCTTGATAATGAGTGGTGGGGAAGGGCGAGAGAAAAATGAAGAAAAGGAGAAAACTAATGAGGACTAGAAAGGGTAACGCTAACAAAGGGACGTTAGGGAAAACCCTTTGACAATGAGTGGTGGGCTTAGAGGAGGGAAGGAATGAAGGGAAACTCTAGAAGGTCCAAGGGAGTGAATGAGGTCGTGCGAAATGAGGATTGATAATTTTTAGGGAAAACCTGTTGACAATTATTAGCTCAGGAAGAGAAGATGATGATGAAAGAATGATATAGGAGTGTTAACAATAATGGCGAATGTGTGTGTGGGTAGAAATGTGGGGGGAATTTGAGAAGATGAAGTGGAAAGAGTGAAGAAGATGAGAGGGATGAGTTGGGACTAAGTGAAAGCGAGGAGAGGATGCGGGTGATGAGGATGAACGAGGTGAGGATGAAGAACCAAGACATGAAAATAATGGGAAGAAATAGTATGAAGGATGATGGATTAATAAGGGGAAAATGGGGGAAAAGAATGTGATTGTAGGCGGAAGAGATTAGATGTATGGTGTAAGAAGATATGTGGAGAAAGGATAATAGTAGGAGGAAAAAGTGGGTAGTAGGGGATACCAGGTGGAAGAAGCGATCAACAAAGTGAACGAAGAATGAGGCGGGGGAGAAGTTCACGATGACAAGTTAAGTGTAGGGAGGACCCTGACATAAGATTGTCATGTGACGGAAGTGGTTATGTAAGATTTCCATGTGAGCAAAACTGGAGATGACAAATGGTCAAGCGAAAAGTGGTGTTTGCGAGAATAAAAAAGGAGGTGAAAGGATGTGATAATGGGAATGCTGAGAAAAATGAAGGGTGAAGGGTGTGTAGTGATGGGGAAAGGCAAGGAGACAGATCATCCATAAGAGGGACTCTAAGTGAGATTGCCATACCGGGTGAGTGGTTAAGTAAGATTGCCAAGTAGAGGAGGGTGATAGTGGTGGTAAAAAGGTGTGATGATGGGAATGAAGAGGAATATGGATGGTGAGATTGTAGAGTGATGGGCAAGTGTAAGATGACATGTCATGCTTAAGAGAATATCTTAAGTAAGATCGTCATGCTGCTGGAGAGATTTCGTAGGATCACCCAGCTGACATGGATGATATGCAAGGAGAAAGACAAGATGATATTGGGGACAGGGGTAGAATGGTAGGTTGAAGAAGATGATTGCAATGAGAGGTAGGAGAAATAAGATGGGGGAAATATGATGGGATGGGGAAAGGCCATAGGGCAAATCAACCTTAAGTGGAAGTCTTAAGTAAGATTGCCATGCGGCCGGAATAGTTAAGTAAGATCGCCAAGCTGAGGAAGAAGATGGATGATGTTAGAGTTGGTGGGAATAGGGTATGACAAAATGGACTGAAGGGGAAACCTCAAGTGAATTTGCCATACTACGAAAGCGTGTAAGTAGGATGACCAGGTATAAGACGGATTTGGGGAAGGATGAGACAAGAGTGAGTGAGGTATGCCTAAGTGGTATATGATATGAGATGAGGTGATAATAAGAAAAAAAGGAAACAAAGGAGTGTAACATGAATGGATGAAGGAATATATGTAGTGGAGGGCGGAGAGTGTGAGGGGAATCCTTAATTGGGATGCCCGCGTGGTGAGAGTAATGATGCAAGAATGGGAACAGAAGAGGTGGAATGGGAATATGTGTGTCGTGGTGATTGTCTTTTGATGAGAGGGGAGATGGTGAAGAATCTTCTACAGTGGGAAGATCTTAGGGAGAGGGTAAACCTCCACTGAGGATTCCATAAAGAAGGGGTTATTAAGTAAGATTGTCAAGCGGGAAGCAAAAGGGTGAAAGGAAATAATACAAATGGGTGAGAGGGGACATGAACGGTGAAAAGGGTAATGTGGGGATAAATGGCGAAGGAGTAAGATAAGGGAGCAAGGATGAATGGATCAAATACATGGTGAGCATGGTGGAGGAGAAGGAGTTGCTAGATAGTGAATGCTACTTGAGAAAGATCGTCAAGTAGGATTCGCAAACTGCAACGGTGATCAAGTAGGATTCCCAAACTGGAGAATGCATTAGTATGGGTGAATGGATGTGGTGTAAAGTAAGATGTTGATCATGCAAGAAGATACTCACGTGATGAAAAACATCTTAATTTTAATATAGCACATAACAGGATGCACCGTGATATAAAGATCAGGATGACTACACTGTAATATGCGTGATAGCATAGACAAGGGCCATCAAAATTTTTGATGCCCCAGTACGATATGCAAATGGAATAGAGCATAGACAGACTCCATTAAGAAAGTATGATGCCCCAGTACGACATGCAATCAAATAACATAAGAATATTACAGAGAACACAAGGATACATAAAATCAAGATGCCCCCTGTAATATATAAAGATGCAAGAAAGCAATTAATAATTTACAATGAATAATGCAACACAAGAACCAATAAACATGTTCCTAATGTGTTCCACAGTGAGGATTGATTGGATGTGCCCCCAAGCAGGGGGTACGAGGACACAGTAAATTATTGGGTCATTGTCCTCAAACAAGGAAAAAATGAGAGCTGGATTTGCCCCAAGCGAGGATTCACGGAAGAAGAAGTGGTTTGAATTTGCTAGTCATAAGGTGATTGGATCATTCATTGGGGACAATAGTTCAAAGGTTAAATTGAGTTGGTTTTTTTTTTTTTTTTTTGCAATTTTGTGGATTATATATATATATATATCTATATATATATATATATATATATATATATATATATATATATTCTAATGTTTTTGGGATTTTTGACTATTTTCAAATGTTTTTGGATTTTTGACGAGTGTTTCTAATATTTTTGGGTTTTTTGACAATTTTCAAATGTTTTTGGATTTTTACACTGTTTTTAGTTTTTTGACGATTTTCAATTTTTTTTGGATTTTTGACGATTTTCAAATATTTTTAGATTTTTACATTGTGATTGGCAATTTATGGACCAGAGTGCAGACATATTTTTTAGAGATGATGTACCATGTTCCGTGTTGTAAACTTATGCTCAGAATACCACAAATTCACTTTCCATTGGCAGGATATGGTGGTGATGATATGATGAAAATAATTTCAACTCCATTCTGGACTCCACACAACTAGTAAGATGTGTGGGCTCATCACCAAGAATCAAGAAGGACGTAGGAGGTAGATATTAAATATAGAGACAAATGCTAACAACAATCCCTTTGGGAAATTGTGACTCCATTCTTCATAATGGTACTGAACCAGTTTCAGAAATGGCTTCACTTTATGAGTCACATGCTAGACTTAGACAGTTATGTGGCCTGCTGATTGGTAAGATATGAGGTTAAGGGATAGTTCTCTCTTCACTTAGGCATCTAAATTACATGTTTGTGGATTCTATAATTTGTAAGCACTGTAATATTTTGTATTATTTTTTTGAAATGAAAACCCTATGCCTTGCCCCATGCTACTAGTGAGAAGCAAGGGCTCATCACCGAAGGCAAAATATAGGCGGGTGAATTCCCTTTTTGTCTTTTTTTTTTTTTTGAATATTTTGCAATGTTTTTATGCTTTTATGAGATTGACCCTCTACGCTTTGCCCCATGCCGCTAAGAGGCAAGGGTTTATCACCGAAGACAAGACATAGATGAGTAAGGGCACCTTCCTCCATTCCCAGTCTCACACTACAGTAAGAAGTGTGGGCTCAACACCAAAGAATATGAGGATGAAAGATGTGACAATGAATTATTCATAAGTTATTGAATTGATGGATTTTTTTACAATAGTGCTTTGTATTTGGGAAGAAACGTCTGCCCCTAATCTCAGCCCCACACGACTAGTAAGATGCGAGGGTTCAACACCGAAGACTGAGATGGACGACCCAAACAAACTGGCTAACGAAGTTTAGAGCTTTGTTATGAAAGAGAGAATGTCTTTGCAGGGAATATTACCATCAGTAAGCTTCTAGGTATGACCACAGAGGAAAGTGACTGAAAATGGAAGAAGTATGACGCTCACAAACTTAATAGGATTTATACTAGCACTTGTCTCATGATGATAAATATGAAGATGTGATTTTGATAAAGAAATATCTGCCAATGGAAATGAATAAATTTAAATTATTCGGAGATAAGTAAGACAAAAGGGAACAATGTAACCATTGTATCCGTACTCGTGAACAATCTCAATTGTGATTTTTTTTTAAAGTGCTTAAAGGAACGGAATGCATGGTCATTCATAGATTTTCTGACCAGTCGTTGCCTTGGTTTCCCATATTAATTTTCTGTCAGCGTTCCTTATAATAAGCTATATACTATCTATGATTCGTGTTTTTTTTTTTTTGTTTTTTTTTTTCCGTTGCTTGTTTCATAAATTTGTGTCGTCCCGTTTGTTGTATCACTTCTGTTCTTGTTGTGTGCGTCGTTTTGTTATTTCCTTTGTGCGTTGAATTATTTTGATTGACCCTTTGTGGTGTTTTATTTCCTCCGTTTGGCTTTGACCCACCTGGAGTGGGCTCAGTGGTCGCTTGTCGTAGTCCGATTGTGGTATATGGCAGAGGCTCCCGAGGATAAGTTGTGATTATGTACTCACAGAAGCGCGTTAGCCAATGGTGTACGAGGCCTGAATGTGTGAAATAAATCAAAATCGTTTGCTTGTAACCAGACCTTGAAACCGGGAGTATTAGTTGATGGAGAGAGGGATGAGTAACACCATTGTCCACGCGACGGCGGTGTGCTCGAGAGAATAGCATCGACAGAACACCGTATGCTACTCGATGGAGCCAGTGGCCCACAACACGCACCAACACACGAAAATACGGCAAACAAGTAGAAGAGTTGTCTAGCGGGGTCCAGCAAGAGATAGGTGATTTGATAAGATGTGCTGGGATCAAAGCCCAAACAGAGTGGGGTAATCGATGTAGGGTGTAAAAGCACCCAATAAGTGCTTGTCGCAAGGCAGTGCTGTGTGGAGGTTGACAACATAGGATAGGATTGTGATAGGTTATTTAGAGGTGTGTTTTTGCTTACAGGTATTGTCCAGTAGAGTTGGAATGGGTGTTTGAGAGAGGACATTAAATCATGAACGTAGAAGATGAAACGAAAGGGTTGTGTAACAGATTGAGGTTATCTGAAGGGCTTAGTACAGTTAACATAAGAAACTGTGATGAGGCAGATGTAGAAAGTGTTGTGCCCGCGTGGGAGAAGTAATTCTGTGATTGACGAGGATGCGCGCTAGAAAGAGCGATAGAGTGGCAAAAAGCGATGAGGAAGGAATAGTAACAAGTTGACAATTGGTCGGCAAGTTACCAAAACGCGAGGTAGGTGGGTGTCTCGACAAACAGGCTAGAGATGTTGAGGGCACAATATATGAGCCAAATAGTGGAATCAGAGAATCAAAACTTAATGGTACCTGTTGATGGTAACCTTCTTCTGTGTTGTTAAAGTAATATCAAGTTCGAAAGGGAGGTCTTGAAACGAGATCAAGGTCTCGTTAGATGTTGGAAGAATGTTGTCGCCCAAAACAGGTTCATATATGTTTGGGCTGAAAAGAGTCTTGAAATAAGTTCAAGTTGTCATAGACGGGAAAGAAGTTGTTGTCCAAAACAGGTTCAATGTCAGGTTTGGGTGAAAGGAGTCTTGAAATAAGTTCAGTGCTCAGTAGATGTCTGGAATAATGTGTGTCTAAAAACCGTTTCAATGTATTTGAACTAAGGAAGGAAATTGAAGAACATATGGATTGTGTGGAATTAGAGAGTTTGACTGTGTAATCATGATCTCCGTGGATTTAGGTATATAGGAGTTGGACAGTAGTCAGCTCTTCATGTGAAAGTTGTGTATTAGATGTGTCATTGGTTGCAAGAGCATTGTCATCACGTTCTCAAGAGATGATGTCGTCACTCAATTAAGTCTTGGAGCGAATCTTAAATCGCACACATTTATTTGTGATGACCATTCAATGTGATGAAAGTCACAGTATTGTTAGGTTTACCAACAGGGCTTAGCTTCCATTTGACAAAGGGTTTTGTTAATGGATATATTATCAGTTTAGCCTCTTTTTTTAGTTGAGAAAACATAGAGAGACTTTCTCCTAAGGGGGGAAATGACTTTAGATTTACGTGAACTGATTTCTGCATGAGGTTTGTTGATCAAACGTTTTAGGTGGAGCGCTCATGATGGGGTAGCCATAGGAGAGATTTGGTGTTGGTGGCTTCGTATTAACTTTGTTCTAATACGCTCATTGGGTGATGTTTTTCGTGAATTCATCATGTTTGAAAAGGAGGGAGAATGAAGAAAGGGCGATGAGAAACACCTTATTGATTGTGATCTTTGTGTTGGCTCCCTCGCCTTTTCACACAGTCGCTATCGGAGCCGCTTCCACCCCACTACTCCGGCTCCCTCTTGCTCGCTTCCCTCAGCTATAATGCACATGGTTTAGATTTAAGCTAAGACCAACAGCTTGTGCAGTCATTGTCGGAGGCACGACATAGGAAGCAACCAAACCTGGA